>LQNS02278153.1:1843328-1855157 GCA_001587735.2 Parhyale hawaiensis
GTAGCAGCTAAGATATCGTTTGAACGCACGTAGAACTTGGGACGTCCATCATCTCTTTGCAGCAGCTCCGACCGCCTGCGTCCGTAAGTATAATACATCAGTATGGGTGGCCGTCGCAAATTAGATCATTTCCTTGTCTAAATACATCACATGGACGACCACTCGATCTATTAAAGCCCTCAAGCGCCGGGCGTTCATCTCATAGAGAACTAATAGGTTAGTCTGCCAGAGCAATCGACGGATATTACAGCCACAACTGTCCCGATACATCATTGTTTATGCATCTTTTATCGTTCATTAGTAAGGAACCTAAACTAAATTGGGTCTCAGGTATTAAATCTTCGTCCTCTGATACGAGATGCCTCGTATGGGTTGAACAAATTCAAAGGCAGATCTGGAATTTCCAGCGACGGCCGCAGAATATTTGATAGTCTTTCAATGATATTTACAGCCTTGCTAGTGACGTTCTATCTTACCTTCATTATCCACTATCGGCGAATAGCTCCAGCTAATTCAAATTAGTACTCGACATAATTCTGATAATAACGCTGTTCGAACCGAAAATAGTTATGCATAGTTTAGCGGATATCTCCCTCTTGCATAAAAATTGGAATAAAAAATTTATGGCCCTTTGGCAGGTGGTCTCGGCGAAGTGGTCTTCTTATACAGGACCCGCTCGACTTCAGTCATTTATGGTCGTAAAATCGGCAGTCTTTGATTGAATTTTGCAGCGCTTCTGTTGCCAGTGAAGGCTTAGCAAGCTGCTTCAAATGTCGGCGGGGCCTCTCATATATTTATCATTCATTATTGCTGTTGTTATAGCTAGAGATATTTCGATGTGCTGTGCCGCAGTATTTAAATGTCCTGATGTATCTATGTTGTTTTCAATATTGAGATACATTAAACAAGTCCACAACATATACTTTTCCTACAATATGTACGTATGTTTTGTATCCATGACCAATGTGCTGTTATGGATATTCCACTGTGTGTTTCCTTCAATATTTATAATTA
Source organism: Parhyale hawaiensis (assembly GCA_001587735.2). NCBI lineage: Eukaryota > Metazoa > Arthropoda > Malacostraca > Amphipoda > Hyalidae > Parhyale > Parhyale hawaiensis. The sequence continues at coordinate 1,844,343 of LQNS02278153.1, forward strand.
GTTTCTCTCTTCTAAATGTTACAGTTCCCCCTTTCAATATTTTCGTGTGTTATTTATAGAGTGCACATGCGGTTTTGTACAAGCTTCGTGCTTGCGATAGTATTTGTACCTACCTAATAAGCAAAATCGTTTCAAAGTGGGTGCCTACACGCATGATTCTTCCAACTTCGTTTAGTTCATATTGATGCATTCTGAATCATCTAGCTTGGTTGCACAAGTCCATTATAAATCCCGGCTTGACTACAGGCCCGTTTTCTTTAGTTTTGAGCCCTATTTTTTCACTTTGAGCTCATGCAATTAGTGAAGCTGTTCTATCATTAAGAATATGTGATATCAACACTAATAAATATAGTTTTCAGCTCTGGGAAAGCAGGAGATTTCTGTGTGTAAAAATATTTGTAGCACTCGATTTTTATTTACTTTTGAAATCTTGAAAATTTTTATTAGGTACTTAGTGTCTTAAAGATATCTATATTTTATTCTCTCATATTCAATTTTCATTTGCTTCAAAACAGAGTTTGCTTCCAAAGTTCTGAATTATTATTTTTTTTCGTGTTATAGTCAGATTTTCATCTATAGATACTTTCTCACAAAAATTCTATCTTTCCATCAAAGCCTCTTAATAGCTTCAGTTTCTTCATCTGACGTTTTGTAGATAATGCTTCAAACTGACAAGCATGGAGGCACAAATTCCCCAAATCCGCATTTTCCTTGGATTGTTTTCTATAGACCCAATCGTTTTGTTTTGCCACCTTGTCTTAATTGCCACTCATATTAGCCATTTCGATATGGAGCTGGTACAAAATACCGACCTCCTCGATATTAGTACCGCTCCGCTGAAGACAGAGCTGCAGTCCAGTCGCATAATATGTCAGTCTGCAGACATAGCGTAAGTTGCACTGAAATATGCACTCGTTATCGAGCCGCGCGCGTGTGGCGAGCATATTCTCCCGCTCCCGAGATGCAAGCTTTATAGCATTATTATCTTGCTATAAAGGGAACAAATTATAGGCAGGTAAGTTTAGCAGTTGGTGATTTATCGAGTTTAGGGAGGAAACTGATTTACTGCTGGTCGTGAGACTTACCCGTGATGGCAGCTGAGTTCTGCACCCGCGGGTCGTACGTGGGACTTGCGAAGAGAATTTGGAGTCTGAAGCGCTCGCGTGCGCAGCTCACTTCCCGGCTGTCTCTGTATTTCTCACTTTTTCTCTTCTGTTGTGAACAAGTACACCAAATAAGTCTTTTTTGTGGGCTTATATCCGTCCCTCCATTGATGCATGTAGGTATGGCAGTGACTCTTGAGAGTGCCATCGAATACTAGCCTATAACCGCCGATCTGCTGCTCACCTACAAGTCCTACACTACGTTATATAAGAAGAAAGCTACATGGCTATTTTTGAGTTGAGACATTACCAACGTTCGTTACGCAATTCAGCCCTAATCTCACCGCAAGCCACGAAACATTCACATTCTGCGCTCATGCGCACTGCTGCAGCAGAGACAAGTCGATGCGTCAGGTGTCGACGCCAGACGCGTTAGGCAACTATGGCACCTGCTTCAGATGCCAATCGATTGCTGCCATTGGCTATTGGTTTCGGGTCACCCGCTTGACCTTTTCTGACCCACCACCTTATTGGTTGGCTCACTCATCGATGTCTTCGATACGCTTCATTGGACGCACCGGCCCATACGGAGAAAATGAAGGCTGGCTGTCTTGGTGCTGACTTGAGGAGAGGAGACTCCTTTGACTCGTTTGGCTCTGCTTCAGCTGTTCATAGTCTTGAGATGCTGGAAACTCATCTTCTCTTTTGTGTCTTGTGCACTTTTTTCAGTACGAATATTGCAGGTAGTCTTGCTCAGTGCATGGGGAACTAGGGTCAGTGCTGACTTTACTCTTCACGGCACGAGTTAGTCTTGCATTTCGCATAGAGATCGGACTGTAAGATACAATGTCTGCTGTGAACTATGCAGTGAAGGATCAAGAAGTAGGCTATCTTGCCATTGTTTTTAGCTCAGAATTTTTGTATTGCACATGCTGTATAAGCTCGTAACTAGGGTGCCGTTAACTTCTGTGCTGAGTTTATGAGCGATCGATTAATTTCATGTTTTGCGCTGCTAAACATTTAAACAGAATTCGGAAATGGAATTATAATTGGCAATATATTAGTGCCATTTCCTCTGTTCTGTTTGCTGTTCTGTGAAGTTATTCATTGTTAACTGCAGGGTTCCGATCGTTTGTCATAACTGTGAGTCCTTTTACTTATCCGACATGAATTTCCACGTTTCTGACACCACTACACAGTCCTTGTGATGTAATCCACAAATGTTGCTCTATATAGTTGCTCTATATAGCGTTAAGTATCCTCACCTTCCTCCTATTCTCCTCCTCGATCCCCCATTGCATAGATGATTTGATGCTGTTGTCGAAAACATTTCTCCTCTCACTGCCACTTTTAATCAGACTCCCCTAACCTGAGCTAAATATTCCAGCCACGTTGCTTGTTCGCGTCAACTTCGGTCAAAATTCTGCATGATGGATGATGGGTTTTGCCGGAAACTCTAGATATCGTTCAGGAATCCGAAGATTGCTATCCATCAAATTTACTGTCTTGATATTTGTCAATATATGATCCGCAGATGTCTACCGTTGTGATCCGCACATGACTAACGTTTTGATCCACAGGTGACTAACGGTGTGATCCACAGATGACTAACGGTATGATCCGCAGATGACTAACGGTGTGATCTGCAGATGACGAACGGTATGATTCGCAGATGACTAACGGTATGATCCGCAGATAACTCACGCTTCGTATGTTTTCGGACAACTTTCTACTTGTCAACCGTGATCAAAAACCAATTAATATTTATATATTTGATTTTGACAATAGCGTCATTTTCTCGAACAGTTAGGTTTACATTCTTAATTACGGATAAATGTTTGTAGGCAATTTCTCAAATTGTTTCATTATCCGTCGCCATTTCTAGATCAAGTAAACAAGAAATTAATGCCCTTCCATGAAATTGTAGCATATTTTTAGCGTTTTTCATTTGTTCCAAGCACGGTAGTTAAAAGACATCGTAATATTTTGTCAAGGTGCTTTTTTTTTCATACGGTCACTGAAATCGGAACTGTGATACAAGCTTGTGATTGAAAATGAACGGTTAAGTCCCCAATAAATTTGAAAGTTTTTGTACTACTTATTATGGCCCTGCATTGCTTGAAAAATTTGTTACGTACGTACCCGACGTATCGCGTATACCACCACCGGTCTCTCCTATGTATTGCACTCGTAAGTATACATAAAACAGCTCCCCATTCATGTGGCGGCTCACCTCTGAACTCCATCATTTATCACGATACCGCGACGATTAGTTATAACCCAATCACTGATGGATTTGCTATCGCCGCCAACCAATTCCTAATGATCGCCTACTGTAAAGAACAAAGCGCCATCTATTTTGAGGCCAATGGAAGGATAACAAACGAGCATATGCCGCCGGTTTGGCTGCGGTTCCTGTAGTGCTCGCTGCTGTGTAGCTGTGCTTCGAGCAGCTTCCGCGCGGCGGCGTGGGTAGGGTACTTGTCTGGTGGCCCGTCTATAGATGGGACCCCCTTGCTTGAACATCATTTTCTTGAAACCGTTTCTCGAGAGCAATGAAAAATTAATAAAATTTTAGAACGTGCCGGAGCTTGTACTCAATTCTAGTGCTTGTCCAATACTTAACCCCCCTGGTGTATAAAGATATATGCGTGTGGATTTCATCACTTATTCATGACGGGGCGTTTATTCGAACACGAGCATAGATTGCTATGCATGTATTTAGATCAACGTTTTACCTGAGTTATGGGTGACTCATTGCTGTCTCCAGTGAGGCCAGCAGCCAAACTTTGTGTGACGAAGGAATTTTGAATTAAGAGTTGGAAGTGCATTAAACTGTTTGTGTCTATTTTAAGGGGCACTCCATTAGATATCCGTGCGTCTCCCAGGAAAAGTGGTTGAATGTTAATTTTCAATGCCTGTTTACCTCAGATGACCTCGCGCATAGCTTGTTCGCTGCTCTACTGATTAGTTCGCCGAGCTGGCCCTGGAACGAATTAAATTCAGCAATAAACTGTCACTGTTGAATTTTCAAACATTACACTGACGGGTGAGTAATTCGCCGCGTTTTAAGTTTTAATTCTATAACATATGCGTGATATCTGTTGCAGCGTTGTAAATAAAATGAGTACAGTAACAGTTTCGATTCTGGATACTGTCGTCTCGTTCCATTAAATTGTTTTAAATAAACCGTACCATTGCTATGGCTTTTAATCTTAATATACTTAAGGAATTATTTAATCTAGACCACAATGGCTATACTTAAGGAATTAGTTAATCTAGACCTCAATGGCTCCATGGTGCTGGCGAGCGTGTTGCAATTAAGTGCATCATATTGCTATTACATATATAATCCACTTGACTGGAGTTACGTTGTTACACCTCGTATGTAAGACCAATTTTGCGTAGTGGTGGGCCTATATACTGTAGTAAGGGCTGTGTTGAATGTTTTATAGTGAAAACTTTGTGCATTTTACTATTGTGTAGCTAAGCTATCTTCAGTTTCGTTACATGAAACTTGTATGTGATGACTTTTTCATAGGGCTACTTTGCCTATCACTAGTTCCTTTACCTATTTTTAGAACTTAGTCTATTTTTTTTTAAATAGCTATTATTGCAGTATAGTTATCCTATATCAAATTGTTCAGTCATCTGTTGCACTTTTTCTTACGGGCGTTGAGCATTCATGAATGTGGGACGGGTACCGACGATTCCGCGCACGAAAGTTGTGCAAGGACAAATCCGACAACGACAGATTGGTGCAACAGTTCAGATTGGAAATTCAGAGCAGCACTGTCCTGCGCGGGACTGACGGGCTACTACGTGGGTTGGCTCTCGAGCGACCAACCAGCTTGCCAAATCCACCTCTGATAATGTCCGATAGTTTGATGAGTTTATTGGATCTCTAATACAGACCATACAACCAGATCTGTTTGAAACTAAAGTCCTCGCCAAAGTACACAGCCTCCACGACTAGTATCCAAGATGCCCTCGAACAGACATTGCTCACCGGACGACCGAGCAGGATACACTGAGAGAGTAGCTGTAGAGCCCCACATTGTCCCAGTACAAGTTTTCACATAGCGTCAGCTAGCTGTAAATAGAAGTGATTCTTCCATTTAACCTGAACCGATTTCGATTTCAATGTACCCCAGAGAAATGAAGCTCCAGCTCAACATTTACCGCAATCGGTTAGTAGAAATATAAACTTTGGCAAGCAAAATATTGTGCACAGGAATATCCGCTCGTATACGTGCCATTACGTGGGGCCACCGCGCGCCTCCACCACTGCATTAGCGACCGGTCGCCACCGAACCAATATTGCTGCTCGTAAAATAAGGGATGTCCACCCCTGAAAACGACCCAAATATGGTGATAAAGTCGCCCAAATAAAGCCCTAAAGAACACAAAATAGGACATAAACTTCGGACTTTACTCTCTTTGTGTATGGAAAGAGTCAATTACGAGCTCAAAAACGCTGCCTTTCCCGAATTCGATTACGTGTTAACTTGATTGGTAAGGTGCACTGAACATACATACTGGTGAGGGATACGTATATATAGCGTTGGTATATTTTTATGTTTAGAGTTTGTATTTTCTCTGTGGATTGTGCTCTTGCTGATTTTTTGGTGTATTGTGGGATCTGATCGAACACTGCGAGTATCAGTATAATAATTATAATAATAGCATGCATTCTTCAGATGTTTTACCAACATCGAAGCTTAATATTTAACACGGTGTTATAGTTCCGGTTCAGTTCACTACATCGTATGCTACATATGCACAGCTCGGTAAAAACTTCAGTGGGCGGTAAATATGTTTTGTTCTTAAATTTTCCTAATAATGTACCGAGTTCTCCTCACTTAAAAACTACAAACTATTTCTGACTAATGATTTCAACGAGCTGTAAATCTCACCCCTACCGACTCATAAATGTAGGTATAATGTATATATGTTTTTATACCCGAACTGGCACGCACGCACGAGCTCCTTGAAATAAGTATATGTATATATGAGCTGAGTTTTTTTTTACTGTTTGCAGTAGCAGTTTTCGATGTGCAACCGAGTAAGATGTGTGCCGCATTTTATTCACCAGATAAACAATGATGACGAAAACTTGTGTCTGTGTTTGTAGAAACGTTATCTGTTATAGCCCGTATACGTGTGATAGAAGAATGTAGATGCAGGCTTATCACTTATCGTTGGGGTATAACCTTGCACCAGCCATTATAGCCTCCCAGATACAAGTATCCCTTCATATGAGCTACCTAGCTGCAATGCTACGGAAATGTGTTGAATTGACAAGTTTAACATACAGCATGCATGACGCTTGCATTTTCAGCCTTGGCGCATAGACATCTACTTCTCCCAGTAAAGCTATTATATAGTTACACAGCTGTGTTGTGTAAGCCAATCTGTACCAAGGCTATGAATTTTGGATACACTTGCTTATGATTTGTTGAAACGAGAAGAAATATTCCTGATGTGCACGTCATATATATTAGTTTGAATTTTTCACAATAACTGTTAATACAATTAATGACTAGTTGTTTCTTCCAGGAAAGGAATTTCTCTTGTGTCGGATTCCATTTCAATCTCTTTGAGACCTACATAAATTAAGCGTATTCCGCCTTGGATTATCCAGCCAAGGAAATTAGTTAGGAACTAATTTAGGGATTATCTGATATCCTATAATAAATTGCTTTGAAATGTGCACCTTTTTGTACCAATTCCTGCGCTAAACCGCACGATAATATATATATTTTTTTCTATATACTCGTGTGTTGTATGTATGTAATACTATATATGTATGTATTTATATGATCTTCATGCCCTGTATTTCATATTTGTCAGGAACATCAAATCCCTATATCTTTATATGTCATTTCCTCATTGCATGTTATAACTAGATGGCACTATGAGAGCGCATACTTCTGTCAAGCGAGGCAACGGTAACTGAAAACTCAAATTGGTTCTAAAACTATGATTTGCTTCGTATCAGCACCAAAATCTTATCATTTGTGCCTTTTGATACTATTAAAAATTCCTGAAAATCCGTTTATAATTTTTCGAGTTATGCTGTTAACAAACATTATAGCTAACGTATGTGAAACACACAAACAGACTAACCGTTCATCACCAAATTTTAATCATTTATGTCTTTTAACATTAGTAACAACTCATGTAAATCTCGTCAAGATCCATCCATAAGTTTTTGAGTTATTGTTCTAACAAGCATAAAATAAAACAAAGCAAGAAACAAACAGATCATCCCGAGAATTTGGGCATTTTCTCTTCGTATCATACCTAACAACTCATATAAATTTCATGAAAATCCGTCCATTACTTTTCGAGTTATGGCCTAAAGAAAAAAATAGACAGACAAACAATTAAACAGATGAACAGATTTTCTCCTAAAGTTGATCATCTAGCTCTAACTGTTAACCTGCCCAACAATGCCTGTGAATTTTGTAAACATCCGTTAATTATGTTTTGTGTAATCTTGGTGCGAGACAAATAGACACACAAACAGAATAACAGACAGACAAACGCGACAAAAACATAACCTCTTTGGCGGAGGTAATTATCCTGACATTCCGTATTCTGTGTTCGCGACAATCTGTTACCCTCGCATGCCAGGTACTTTTGTTCAGTGATTACATGACCCATATGCACCACATGATGTGTACATTATAATGAGATTGTGAAACCATGCAATGGGTTAACGAAATCCCTGAAAGGTTAGGGATTTTCTGTAGAACTTGTTCAACTACATCTCGGGGATTCCAGCAAATGACTAAAAATCCTAGAAATTCTTAGAATTAAATCGACTTCTGTCATACTGATAATTAAAATTGTTCTAGTAAATTTGTGTGTCAGGTCATGAATTAGGCGTAGGGTGCAAGCTAGGAGTCAAATTTATACTGTACGGGAATATTACTAATTTTGGAATGAATTGTATGCGAATGTTTTAAGGTTAAACTCAAATGCAGTTCCAGCTATAATGGCTGCTGTGGAGGTTAGCGAATTCTATAGTTGTTCCGCAAATCTCCATATACATTAGAAGATACTATGGATGCCCTCAGAGAGATAATCTAGTGTATTCCTTTGCTCTCCGTTTAACGAACTCAGCGGGCCCTATTTTCGCAATTTCCCTAAAATCCCCCCAAAGATTTGCTTATTTCCCTGATTTCCTCTAGTGATTCAGTATAGCTACGATATATCTCAGAAATTTCTGGGATTTCATTACACGGCTGCTGTAACCTATACAATAGAAGTGTGACTTACATTACAACACTAACACTATTTTTTCACTGAACCGACCTCAAGTCTTATGTACTTGTTTTATATTTATTTCTAAGTTGTTTACTATATACATGTCATATTAAGTCTCCCACTGAATCTGCTGTACGTCGCTGTATATTCTATGTAGCATAGCAATATTAACAATGTACCATATGTACAATATTAGCTTTATGCACTATATACGTATGTACCTCGTTTTACTGTACCATTTACACTGATTTCACATCCTGTGCCTAATACGCAAAGACTGCGGTTTCTTCACGACATAAATGTTGAATGCCTGTTATATATTAAATGACTAATATCTCACTGCACCAGATACACATGCACCGTACTCTGTACACGACAGAAATATTGGCCTTTAGTGCAGTAGAGCGGGAAAGTGGCGTAAGACGATGGTCAAGGGGGCTACTCTTGTATTACCATAAGGGGCTCATAATTTGAGAGCTTGTTATATATTGAAGCGCAGTTATAGCATATATGACCAGCTCTGCCGTCGTCGCATCGCTGTATCTACAGTATACCAGCGCTGCAGCTGGTATTTCCATGAACGCCGAATTAGGTATTTCTTTTGTCTATAGTTGGAAACCTTATGTGGATCATAACGGAAATTGGACTTATCCTTTATTAAGAATCACTGTCCTGAAATAATGTTCGATGCTTACATCCCGCAGATGGCATCATGCAGTATATCTTTGTGAACATTGAATGTTAGTAGGGCTTCAGAAAAGTTAAAATTCCTGTACCACCCCGTATTATCTTTCATGCGTATTGACAGTCATTGCTCTTTTCTTCCTCTTCTGTTTCCTGATCCTAAGCGCATTATATATAGGTACATTATGAAAACACTTATGTTCCTGTATTCTTCGTTTCCTTTGATGTAACTTTCAGCATATACATATATATTGTTTTCACGTGAGAATCTACCTTAGTTTTTAATAGAGAAGCGTAATCTCTATAAATAGAAATGATAAATTATGAGCAAAGTAGAACCCTTAGAACTGAACTCGCATGAATTAAGCAGGTATAATAGTTGATATGGGTCTTTTATGATAAAAATGGCAGGTATCAAAAGTCGCATGGGCTCATTTTATAGAAAAATTCTTTAATAGGAGTCGGTCCAATTAAAGTGATAATAGTTGTGGGGAATTGGGTGTTAGAAATAACATTCGTCTTCTGTTTCAAAATGCGGTGTTAACAAAACTGCAAGTAACATTGCAATGGCCGTGTACGATTTTGTCGCCGTTGGTGGTTCCTTTGGCCTCGAAAAGCTGCGTTTTCCCGCATCTTTCTCGATCCATTTTCCCTTTGTATAGCCCTAAAAAAGCCACCAATAAAGTCCGCCCTCTTCCATCTTGAGCTCTCAAAGGGTCCTGATTGAGACATAAAGGTATAGATACAGATACAGTGCCTACAAATGCAGACTAATATTGTGACATTCGTTCCTATAGACAGGGCAATACGTTCAAGTATTTTATGGCTCAGGCTCTTTTGAAGGTTAACGTCTTATTCTCTCCAAATCTTGATTTATTCTTGATAAGTCTCCGTAAAATTGCGAAGAGGCGTGCGTATTTAAAGACTCTCTGAATAAGTTCTTCGACATTGATTCCCTTTCGGGACTTAGTTTGTATAGTTGAGATAATAAAGTCAGATTTAATTTCCTAGGGCTGTATATATGATAACTCAAAGATGGATATATGTGCTTCCCTGCTACTAATGCTTTTCAAATCCCTTAATCTCATTTTTTTTTATTGTTGTACATCCAGAGTTTATGACAATTGCAGAATTTTTCTTGCTTAACATGATCTGTCAACAATTTTACTTCATATTTCAAAGAACTCGACGGCGTCTCAATAATCATGCGCTTGTTTATCTGTCTGGCGCTGGATGAGGCAACGTGAAAGAATTCCTTCAATTCCTCGATGCTCATAGGTCTTTCAATCCAAGTTTATTGACTCTGTTGTTGGGTTTTAATCTTCCAATCAGAGGCATATATCCCGGACGTCTTTGTGACCGTGACGCCTCTCAGACTGTGATTGCGATCTTCTTATACACACACATGCACACACGCCGCACTTTCGAGATCTTCTTCAATAGAGCAGCGTCAAAAGACTCGAGTCCAAACTCAAAAGGATTCCACAATTTACGACTCTAGGAATCCATGATATATATTGGCCGAGGATTAGTGATACCTCTGCTGACCATTGTGAGGAAGTGGCTCGGAGCGGCAGCTTGATGGCTTACTCGGGAGCTTGTCTGGTGGCCGACGATGTCAGGGGTTGTTGCTTTTCTTGCTGAAGTCGGAGGCGGGTGTAGCGTGAGCTTGTTTTCTTGCTGAAGTCGGAGGCGGGTGTAGCGTGAGCTTGTTTTCTTGCTGAAGTCGGAGGCGGGTGTAGCGTGAGCTTGT
>LQNS02278153.1:1856067-1950337 GCA_001587735.2 Parhyale hawaiensis
GGTGTAGCGTGAGCTTGTTTTCTTGCTGAAGTCGGAGGCGGGTGTAGCGTGAGCTTGTTTTCTTGCTGAAGTCGGAGGCGGGTGTAGCGTGAGCTTGTTTTCTTGCTGAAGTACAAAGCGGATTTTTTGTTTGCTGAAATCGCTTTTCTATTTGAAAAAGGAACAGGTGTAATTAACCTGCGTTTGTATTTGTTTTCTTTTTTTTTTTAACGCATCGGAGGTGACCGGATCTAACTATTGCTATTTTCTCCCATTTAAAGACAAGCAGAAACAGTACGCTTCTATTGCATTTCACTGCTGGTTAATTATATATACCAGACGAAAGTCGATACATGTACCATACATCGATAGCTTAATTTGCAGCCAAAATTTTGTGCTGATCTTCGGAGATGAAAGGCCACTCTCAGAAATGCATAGAATGTACAGGCGGTCCCATGGAAAAGGAACCACAACTACAAACCTTCATTGTTATCAGGATCAGCATCTAGGTTTTTCTTCCATAGTGCAGGGCAGAAATCGGTTGCACCTAACGCATTTTAGACGCTAGTAATATTTAAAGGATTCTGTTATTTCATTGACAAACAGTTTTTTTTTTTTCATTTAATGCATACGACTGTAGTACGATAGATGGATAAGAAGGATGCATAGCTCATTATAAACAATTCAATAGCGCAGCCTCGCACCACATACGCTCTTCGATTGTCATTCGCCCAATTTCAGGAGTTATAATTCTCCGTAAGTTGTCAGGACTTCCTGCCGGCCGGAGTATCCATTACAAAATATGTCATGTACAGTCTGCAGATGACTTATGCTCATGAACTCGAAATTGGCGATAATGAATCCTAATTATGGTGATGCATGACCTTTGATGAATAATTGTTGAGAACACTAACGTCTACTCCATCAATGCACGCTGTCCTGCGAGGCAGGCTGCTTGATGTTGAGAGGTATCGCTGACTAGAATTTTTTTTTGTTTTTTTTTTTTGCAACTAGACCTGCAGTTGGTACTTCAAACTTCACCGTATATATTAAAACATTTTGTGTTTTACGATCGGCATGTTGTTATTTAGTGCAGGCTTGTAATTTCTAAAGTAATTCACGTTGCGTAAGAATAATAATACACATGCGTTTCATACGAAAATAACTATTACATCTGTGCCGCATTTCGGATGTGATAAGCCCATAATTGGTTGACAAAAACTGTGTCATTTTGTTTCACAAGGTTTGATTCCGGTGCGATGATTAAGTTAATGACTACCTCGAAAGCATGACACAAGTCTATCCTATCTTAGTGTACTTATGGGTTTGCTTTCCATCTTAACTCGTGTTATGTAACAGACATTTCATTAGTGCTTCATATGTCTCGGATGATCATCATGCAGCCATAGTTCATTCTACCTATCAATTGAAAAGTAATTGACTCTGCTCGCTGAGCTCTTTTAGCATTCATTAACTGTGCCTGTTCAATACTATCTGGCCAAGTAGTAAACCAAGGATGTTGAGAACTTGTGTTTGGATTCCTGTAGCTGACGCGTTCGGTGGCCTGATCAATAGTTTTTACCGGTCTTATTAAAGCAAGCTTGCACTTGTCACTTTTTTACGCGTGTATCCGGCTTGGTAGACCCGCGGCTTGCTGCCGGGTCCGAAAAAAAGGGCCTAATTGCGGAAACTGCCGACGACACTCTGCTGTTGCCGCAGACAATGCGGGAGCAGGCGGTTATTGTAAACATTGTGGCCGCTCAGCTGTTCGTTTGTATTGGGTGTAGCCGACTCCAAAAATTTCGTTGCTGTAAGCAATTGAAGGGATGCGATAGCGAGACGTTGCTGATGTAGTTCTTAATTAGTTTAACGGACAAGTGAATATGTGGGCAGAAGCTACCTAGCTTCTCATGTTGTCCATGTTGCTACCTCCACTTCGGTGAACAATGATTACGACAGTTTTGGAGATCTGTTCGTGTCCGAGCTGTATTAATTTGGATGATAAACGCGCGTAATGCCGAGACTACGCATGCGTTAACACGAACAACTGGAAGCGAGGATAGGCAACTCACTCCTCTATCTACAATATTTTTCAACTCGGTAGCATAGATACAGTAGCATAAATGGCATACTTGCTGCTCATTGAATGAACAGCTAGCATAATGTGTGCTTGGCAAGGAGGTTTAAAGACGGAGAGAACACATGCAGCCAGGGATTTTGTTGTTTTTGATGAATCCACCAATCACAGGCTCCCAGCCATTCGTATAGCCAATCAGGCTTCAGCCCTGCCGGAACATGCAGCTTCCGAGCTCCGTAGCGGGTGCTGTCCTATTATCCCTCCTTGCCCCGGCAAAATGTACACAGTGAACGGGTTGCATGAAATAACCTACTGCATAATATAAATGAAAAGAAATACTGCAATTTTTGGTTATTCAACTAACTCGTGTGCAGGATGACACGTTGCTCAGCAAATAGTCTCAGCTCTGTGCAGTAGGCATGAATGTATGATGCTATGTATCTAAGAGCCATCGACGCTTCTGTATTGATCACAGTACACTCACGTATTTACCGTTGAAATCTACATGAAATTTTATTTCGCAAAAGTAACATTTAATTTAGAAAATATAGTTTCTTCCTAAGATGCAATGTAGCACTTTTAATCTTGATGTCCGTGATTGGAACTGAAAATTGTTATGAAAATTTGAGCTGTGTATTTTAAGCATGAAAATTTCCAGTTTCGACGGTAATCAGGCCTGTTATTTGTTTCCCGTTATTTTCTGTTGATATTTTCATGCGCAACGAGTTTAATAGTTTTGGATCCGTTATAAACAGTTGAGTTTGTCTGGCCTAAAATGCTGCAATGTTAGGGTTACTTTGAATTGATTAAAAGAAATATTCTTCACTCCTGAATCCCTGGTCAAAGTACGAGTCCGTGAAAGTTTTCCACCTTCATTACATTTTCCAGATTGAATGCATTCGCACGTGTATTTTAGTTAATCGCCCACGGCTGCATTCGTCTTACTGTCGATCACGGCGCTTGTTTCCCTCTCTAGGTAACATTTACTCGCATTTTGTTGTCCCGTAATTACAGCCTTGTCCGTACCTTGGTAAAATTTCATAGTTAAAGGCATTTGCTTCTTTCCTCTCCCATAATCTTCTCCGTATTCTCCCATTTAGTCTTGCTCTGCTCCTTCTCTCGCCCGGAGAGGCGAGTGTGCGTGCGTTCTATTCTTGTCGGGCCCATATAATGAAGGCCTCTTTAATGACGCGAGATTCACCAGTAATCCTGCCTTACTGTGGCGTTAAAGGTGAGGTGAGAAGACGCCGCATCTTGCTTTACTTTGGCCTTTACTTATTGGGAATATGAGTGCGTGGTTACCACAGTTGTGCGCTGCTGGCCGAACCGTGATATTCTGTCTTCTCATTCAGAGTATTTATTATTAAGTTGTCAGTGAAACCATGCCGCCATCCTTTGCTACTTTTTGGAATAAAAGTGTGCAATATGCGTTGTTTTTATTCATTTTTCGTTGCTGGTTCATGGTTTAGAGTTTCATTCTTTATTTATTGTTTGGGGGCATACAGCTTTACTTAATTATTCCAGCTTTTTTTTCTAAAACGAAGAATGTTTATTTTCGTCACCCTGCTTAGCTGTATGATTCGAAAGTATGTTTTGTATAACCCGTTTGGTCATTACTAGGTGTATGCATTCTTTCCGTATGTTGTGAAATATGCAGTGGAGAAAACTGCATGTGTCACAAAAGTTAATTACGTTGAAAGGTTATAATAATATCTCGTTGAACTGTTTTGGCTAACTCGTGTACCTATTCTTCTTGTGTTTAGTTTGGTGATTAGCCGAATAAAAACTACTGACTATCCCTCGGCTGTATGTGCAATTAAGGAGCTGAATGAATTTAAAACGTTACGTACTTCAAAATGTTAATGATAAACTCTTGAGTCACCTGCGTTTTGTTTATATAATAATATACTGACACCAATCTAAAACGTAACACCACAAATGTCTTAACTTTCATAATTAATAAAAAGCGCTCTTGTGCCAAAACGCCGACAGCTGTAATGCAGTCGCTACGCTAAATCTGTATCCCTCCTTTTGTCGTAAGGTTGCATCAGGGCCAGTGTAGCTGCTTTCTCACCTCCCTATAACAACTTCCTAAGTACAACTGTATGGTAGCAGTCCAAGCTCGATCTCTTATCTTTTCTGGCTCCCAAAGTTTCGCACCGGCAGATCATCCCATCCATCAAAGCATTTTTTGCAGAAGCCCCGCTGGAATTGCTCTCTGACCAAATTAGCAAACTGTTTAGCTCATCAAAGGAATTGGCCACGTTAAGGAAGCTGTGCATCTTCTCCGGTTCGACAAGGAAACTTCCCTGCTGTAGTTTAGGGTCAGCCAAGTGTGCGAGAGCTAATTACGGGTGCTATGGATCAATGCAATATAGACCAGCAGGCTTAATCGCAAGCTGGGGAGCCTCAGACGGCTCCGTTCTAATTTAGGTCTTCCCTTAAATTCCAATCAAACTTTAACATCAGCTGACTTGATGTATTATTATTAACAATTGATGCAAACATATATGGAGGAGATAAGGACGCCCCATAACTGTCAACTTGTGTGTACGCTGTCGCATATTTTTACCATTTCGTGGTTTACAGGTTAATGCGTGACGTGAATTCTCAGAATAATTATGCAATTTTAAGAGCTAATTTTATCTTGCTATTTCAGCGTGGATAACCTATAAATAGCGCAATGTTCACAACAGTGTTTTTAGATAGTGGAATGAGGAATCATGGCAAGGACACGCTGCTCGATTTCCTGTCTTGTTATATTTACCTCCGCCAAGGAGGTTATGTTTTCGTCGGTTTTGTCTATCTGTCTGTCTGTCTGTCATCAAGTAACTCAAAAAGTTATGGACCGATTTTGACGAAATTTACAGGGATTGTTAGGTATGTTAGGAGGTACAGATGATTATCTTTTGATGAAGATTTGTCCATGCGTTTGTTTGTCTGCCTATTTTTGTTAATGCCATCACTTGAAAAGTAATGGACGAATTTTCAGGAAATTTACATGAGTTGTTGGGTTAATTACAGAGAGTAAATGATCAAATTTTTGTGATGATCTGTTTGTGCGTTCGTTTGTTTGTCGCTGTGTTTGATTTAATGTTTGTTAGCGCAATGACTCAAAAAATTATGAACGGATCTTATTGAAATTTCCAGGAATTGTTAGTAATGTTAAAAAAAAAACGTGATTGATTCAATTTTGGTTATGATCGGTAGATCAGTTTGTGTGTTTGACTAATGTTTGTTAAAATGTTTGTAAGCGCAATAACTCAAAAACTATAGATGGATCTTCATGAAATTTTCAGGAATTGTTAGTAATGTTAAAAGGCATGGTTGATTAAATTTTGGCGATGATCGGTAGGTCCATATGTGTGTTTGACTTATGTTTTGTACAATGTTTGATAGCAGCATAATTCAAAAAGTAATGAACGGATCTCCAAGAAAATTAAGGACGCTGTTAATATTATCAGAAGGCACAAGGGATCAGATTTTGGTGTTGATACAAAGAAAATCATGGTTTCAGGGCCGATTTGAACGTTTCGTTACCGTTGCCATGCTTGGCGGAGGTATGCGCTCTCAGAGTGCTCTAGTTTAAATATATGTTGGGGGGAGGTAATGTGACGGAAAATTTTATCACTTATAAATTTTTTGCCGATAATATTGTTTGGCCATTTTTAAAAATATATTGCCTTTTTCTTTAATTATTGCGGCAGCAGATCCTAGCTTTAAATTGAAATTTTAGTTTTGATTGCTTCCCAAGCTGACGTCGTACTAAAGGGAAATATGAACTTCGTAACTGGTCATCGATCGTTAACTACCGTACCTGTTCAATTTAAGAATGTGAAAGTTAGTTCTCTTTTGCCTATACAATATCCAATTCATAATCTAGTCATCTCTGTATTAATTATGTCATTACTCTTTCACCAATTCACCAACCGATCATAGAATTTTGAATCCCATTGCGACTCCACCATGGATCACTTTCGGTTTACCGTTCGAGATGAGCACTCCAACAGCTCATTACAAGCTACAAGAAGTTGAGGCGAGCTCTATGTAAGGTAGAGGGGATGTAGTGGAATGCTTCAAGTCTGGTTTGTTGTGTGTAGTTGTGGCAGCCCAGTGCCGGCTGACACTTCGATAGGGTCCCTCAGCCGTCGCCCAAGTTGTGGAGATTCCCTCGAGCAGTCACACATGATCACCGCATTAGCTTTCTACACCGATAGTCTTTGTCAGAGCGTTACATGGCTGCCGGAGATAGCAAAACATCGGTAAATACGCCATAGTCGCCACAGGACCGGGACTCTGTGTGTGGTGGGTTCTTCCCCGTCTCTGTTATGTCGATAGGTGTTGCTTAGACGAAGCAAGGCAATATATTATGAACACGGAGGAACTAATGTGCAATGTCGATAAAGCGCTTCGTCTCCAACTTTAAGTTTCAGAAGTGAATGAAATTGTGTGAATAAGTTTTATTTTGGGGATTTTTCATTGATGTGAGAATACAAGTTGAGTTAAGTGTGTCTGGCATTGGATTCATCTTACATGGCATGAACTTTTAGATTGCTACGGTACAAGGAGCATGGGAAATAATAGCGGGCGAAATCATCATCCGTTGACTTATAGGGTTAACTGTACAATACGTTATAGTAGGCGGCCGCAAATTTTTAACATGTGAGGCATCAAAAGTATAATTCAAAGCACTTCTAATTTGCAAGAACGGGAAGTGTTTCATTACGTTCAGAACAGTACGGTGCTATATAGGACTGGGAGCATTACGACGTGTTTGCTGCATCCCAGCTGTGTGATGAGAGCATCGTACATAATTCGAGAACACTTACGAAAAATTAGCTGTTTACACCCTTCCCAGTTCAGATCTGGTAGCCTGATCTCTCGCTCTGCTGTAGTGAGTGCGCTTACGTGTCAATCAATTCTCATTAAACACATGCTAAAATGGTCCTAGGAATGCCAAATGCCCTCCAAAAAAGCGCCGCCGCACCGATCGTATCTGACAATCTTTAGGTGCGTGTTTACACTCGCTGGCTTGCTTTGCCAAACAAAACCGCAGAACAAGCCCCAGAAAAACCTGCTAGCGTTTCTCATTCATACATTCCGTGCAATTGGTGGCTGAGCCGCTGGCATAGTTGCGGGTCGTAGTGTACGCTGTTATGCTTAGCGTTGAGCCTCCGCGTACGGCTAATGGTGGCTGGTGTACGTTTGTTCAAATGTATACTTTTGCTAGTGTACGCTTGTACAAAGTTGTGTTCGCTCACCGTCAGACCTACTGCGGTAACGTGTGTACCCGTGTGTACCTAGATCAGCTATTGTTCACTATCACACGTACTTTGGCGCTGGTACACGTTTTTTTTTCCTCTTGTCTTCTCTTGCTTGCCATCAGATTCAATGCTGTCACTTTTGCTCGCTCTTACTGACTTGCTGCAATGATTGGGCTACTATTGCTCATTACTATTGACTTGCTACGGTAACTGGTGTACGTTCGTTCAGAAATTTACATATGAGCACCTTCAGCTCTGTTCCCGTGACGTATTCGTGTCTTCAACGATGTACCTCTACTGTATTCTTTCTTCCATACATGTACGACAACAGGGGAATAGTTATTAATGGTGCATTTGTGTGTTTACCTCTCAGTATTATTTATGTATACCATTGATGAGTTCAGGCTCATACAGAATTGAGTCTTTGAACATCGTGCTGTATGTTTATTATTAATTGACAACCTAATGTAAGTTAGGTAAGTTAGCGTATCACTTGCCTTTAATGGTAACTATGAGACACAGTTTTGTCTAGAAATCTATTACTGTTGGCTGTACAGTATCTTGGGGGTTTTGCTGTGTATTGAATGAAACTTTGCCTGGTGGCGCTATGCTGCGGTAACTGATCCCCCGCTTATGAACTATGACTGGAGTATACGCTAACTACTCCACCATATTTTCTTAAAGAAAAATTTATGCCAGCTGAACCTAATTAAAACTAATCTAACCTAGCTGGCCTCACCTGAGGTATCCTTGCCTAACCTGTTCTGGTCGTATCCTAATCTATGAGTACATTTCCGCTAAAATACTCTTTCGCTATTCTGTTAAGTGCTTAAGGATTTTGGCGTTTATTCCTAGGCACTTGTAGCATTTAAGCGTTGATTCCAGGGGCGCTCGTTCCGGTTGTGCTCGTTCAGTTACTCGTGCGTACAGCAGCCTCTTCCCTCCCTCTCCTCCACCTCCTCCTCCTCCTCATCCTCCTCCTCCACCTCCTCCTCCACCTCCTCCGCCTTATCCTCACCCGTACACACACACACCCAGCTAGGCGGCTGATTCTAGCTATCACAGTAGAATATAAAGCAAAAAAAAAAAAAATTCATTATCTCCGTAAATATGCATTGCCGACTGACATAGATGGCTGTTGTCTTATTCTTCTAGTAAGTGCATCATGACTGTTTAGCAGCTGTATGACTGAACGGTGCACTGCCGTTTTCCAAAAGAAACCAATTGACCAATTAAAGCTAAATAGGTTAGTTGAACAAAAAGTAAGAGAAATATTCAGATATTTAAAGTAATATGTACGTTGTTATTCAGAAATGGACTAGAAACGATTGAAACATACTAAATGATAATATTATTGTCAAAGGTTGTCTATTATAGTTCTTACGAATATATGGAACCAAGATATAATAAGCATATACATTCCATTTTTGTTAGTACTGTACTCTAATGCCTGAGATGAGCATATTTCTTCTTCTGTTGAGCCACATCTCTTAATTAGTGCTCTGTGGCGTTTTGGTTGTGTAGATGAGATTATTCATATAGGGGTCCATTATGTCGTAGTTAAAACAATACTCATTGGCACTCGATACAGTAGGTCTCTTTCCGTCAAGTGTTCACGTCATAACATATGAAACATTGCACATTCAGTGTTACCGTCTAACTGAACGTTTCCCAGCTAAAGGTGATCCGTAATTTCTTTCGTGACACTCGAGGCAACCCCACAAAAACAAGAACGCACGTTGTAAGCAGGTCGGGCTCTCCCAGCCCGTGATTCACCTCAGGGGACGACATAAATACACCCGCCCACCCCCGCCGTCGCGATAACACTGAGAGCAGCAGGCCGGCAGCAGGAAAAGGTGCCAATGAGAGTTTTGAGAAAGCCCAAGATATTGGGAAAAATTCCAATCCAAACTGTGACAGCCATGGTGTGAAAGAACAGATATACCTTTAGACACAATAAAAAACTACACATCCTCGCGGATGCTTCTCGAGCTTGAATTATTTTGCGTACTAAGGGGACGTAGGAACGGAGTTAGCTTATTAGGAGGGCTGCCGGTAGTAGCCTGAGTACAGTGGCTCAGTTCGGACCAAGCCAAGGCCTCCCTGGGTCTGTACGTCACTAAGTTGGTCGGATCGGTACAGTCCATTGGCAGATTTTTTAAAAGTTGGTAATTGTTAGATTTTCTTGGTACCTGCTCAGCCAATCTCTATAAAAAAATTAACACTATTGTAGTTTGCCGCCTTTAAGTATTAGAAGTTAAGTTTCTATCCAGATGTGTCCGAAATATACAGAGTAATTACCAAAAATGTTTACCGGCGTTTAATGATTTGTCCAGGGACTGGACGTAAGCGAACCCTTTTCGAGACGCAGACCCAGGCCTCTATGTACTTGAGGAGGCCTTATCCAAGCCCAGACTTCGCCCTCTCTCTGGTGGGCCTCTTGGTCCTTCAATTGCCAACTTTTATTATTTAATCTAATCCAAGTTCATTTCCCGGTTATCGTTACTTGTACCTGATAAAACGAGCCTTTAGTTAATGCAAAGTGAGGCTCGTGTGTTGTTCTTCTCACTTTCAGCGAATAAAATTACGAAAAATGCGCTTTTATCACACGTATTACGGGCAAATCCTATAACGCAAATTGATATAGGCTACCTTTCTAATGTCATAAATGCTGGAAAGATGACAGACATACGTTCGGTGTGCAGCTTGCACGATAGCCTATAAGCAGGCCGTAATATTGAGTGACTGAGTGTACCAACTACGTAGGCAGTAAATTTGGTCCCCTCATCACCTAGAATTAATAAGATTTTTTGACTGGGAAGAAAACTTTTATTTCTTGCAAGGATACAGTCCAGTAAACGTTATCAACGTGCTTTAATGGATCAACGACAATACTGCGAGCCAAAATAATAACAATTTTAGACCTTACTTAGACCTTAAATTATTGCTAGTCATGTGCCAGTTAAATTAAGAAAATGCTAGTACTGAAAACTGTTCTGAAACAACCGCATAACGGATATGTGTGCGCTTACAGAAAGTGAAATTGATATAGTTTCTCAAAGTGTCGCTACTTCTGTTGTAAATAGTCCGCGATAAGCATAGCTAATAGTATTTGTTTCTTATAAAGCGAGATTCGTTTCTCATTACGAACTGTTTTTTTCCTAATGTAAGATTTTAATTGAAGTAGAGAATATCAGACTCGTGTACAAGTTATATCTCCTTATATTTGCATGACGATGCTGAAGCCTACCAAGTAATTGAACCGCAGCTCGTGTACTTCTTGCCCGTCATGGAAGTGTGACTGCCCGATGGACAACTCGTGTATTATGACGTATATATTGAAGTCAGTAAATGCAGCGCACCTCAAAGGACACCGATTGAACAACCTACACAATGTTCTTCCATCCAGCGTTCTTTGCTAGATAATAATGAACAGATACGCCGCTAGGAGGCATTNCCCGACATATTAATCATGACAGGTTTTCCGATGGTCTCCTATCTATAGCTCTGCATTCATACCTGATTTTGCTTGCCTCGATTTATGGCGTCACACCAAATCTTAGAAAGATCGCTTTATGATTGGTTAATTGAACCCTGTCAATTTACGACAGTCCTAGTCATGTGGTACCCCTGCCACTGATTGGCTAATTGAACCATGTTAATTTATGACGTCACTAGGTATCATAAACTCCTGATTATGATTGGCTAATGGTTGTGGGCGGCATGTTTATGCCAGTAATTTGGCATATAATTCTGATTTTATGTGGTTGCGGCAAGATGGTGACTCATTACGGACCAAGTCTTGTGCTAAATGATTGTGACAGTTGCAACCGAAGGTGATGGGGCAAACCTCCAGTATTTGCTTGGGCCCAAGGCGCCTGTAAACCTGGCCAATGTTCTATGCTTGTCACAAGCTAACTACGTCGCTTGCTATCTTTCATTTTCTTGCAGGACCCTTCTGCTCTGAAAACTGGGAGTGCATGTCTACTTGGAGTGGAGATTTTATGGGAGGCATATCTATTTATAATTAATCCGTCAGGTTCCTTCCGGTTCAAATTCAGATATGTGTACTTTTGATTAAAAAGGCAGTGTACTTGTACGTCACTGTTCAAGAAATTTGGAAATACGCTACTGCTTGTGACTGAAGACATTTCGGTAGATGTGTTTGTTATGGTTAAAAAAAGCTAGGAGTACACGTGACTATTTATAATTGAATTAAGGATCTGCATTATAGACGTGTCTATCACTGATGTGGTGCAACAAGGTTTGTTTTAAGAAGTCGTAGTAAGTATATGCTAACGATTAATGAAATTACGGCAGACGGGTCCCTGTATATTATTACGAAATTGCACGATATGCGTCTGCTGGCTTCTCTGTATGATTAAGTCCAAACGTTCGGAAATGTTAATTAAAATTACAGAAAACGTGGCAGTTTGCAGTTTTTTATCAACGAATTATTGGAACGAAATTTTATTTATCAATTGATTTAAATTATTTGGGGATGAGTATCAGCTGCAGATCACGATGCTGATATGTTCCTTTTTTATAAGCAACGATTGATTGTCATTCCATCTTTTTGTCAGTAAAGGTTAGATTACATTAGATAGGCGGCAGTAAACGAACCAAGAGGCCCATTCCCAAAGAGACACCGGAGCTTACACCCCGGCACTCTATGAGCTATTGCCATTATGTTAGTAGGATGTAGAGGACTAGGGAAACGAGAGGAGAAAAAATCAAAGACGAAAGAGAAAAAAAGAAAGAAAAAATAAAAAAAGGGGGAGAAAAATCTCCGCCAAAGAGATGGTCATGAATTACGCAAGCATGATCGATAGCCGCTGATATGCGGAGCTTAAATATATAGATAAAGCGGAAGGATGCCTTGGCACTCGGGATTCACTTTACAAGACGATATTATTATTGTAGTTATTATTACGGTATTAACTCCGCCAAAGAGGTAATGTTTTTTATCGAGTTTGTGTGTTTGTCTGTCACAAAGATGATTAAAAAATTTATGAACGGATCTTTACGAAATTTACAGGGATTGTTAGGCTTGGTAGGAAGAACAGATGATTAACTTTTGGTGATGTCCGTTCAGCCGTTTCTTTGTTTCTTTGATTATCTGCTTTTTTCTGTAACGTAACTCAAAACGCTATGAATGGAGCCTCATGAAATTTACACAAATTCCTACGGATGTTACGAAGGGCAAATAACCAATTTTTTGTGAAATTCCGGTCCGTTTGTTTGTCTCTGTGCTTGATTTTATGTTCATCAGCAACGGAACCCGAAAAGTTAAAAGCAGATCTTTATGAAATCTTACATATTTTTTAGAAATTATAAAAGACACAGCTAACCAAATTTTGGTAATGATTGGTTCTTCCGTTTGTGGGTTTGATTAATGATTGCTAGAAACTTAACTGAAAAGTTATAGACGAATATTCTTGAGCAGGAATAATTAGAAATGTTAAGAGGCACAAATGACCAAAATTTTCATGTTGATCGGTTCGTCCGTTTGACCAATGCTCGTCATGCAGTACATAATTAAAAAAAGTTCAGACAGATCTCTTCAACAAAATTACAGCAGCTGTTGTTACTGCACACGTCAACAGGCTCAAATTACTAGATTTGGTGGTAATCAAAAGGAAACCTAAGTTTCAGACCTAATTTAAATTTTTCGTTATCAATGTCTAGCTTGGCGGAAATATACAATATAACATATAAGTAGCCAAAAACTGGGCGGTTTAAACACAGGGTATCTCATCTAATCGCTCGTCTTGTCGTTGAATTGGAGCGTATTTTAGTTTAATGAGTCTTAGGATGTCTAGCGATTATTTATGTTTCATTTGAGTAATTAAGTGAAGAATTACATTCCTTTCAACATGCGAAATTTATAAAAAAAAAATTAGCTTACTCAGGCATTGAAGAAAATTACAGCCCAACAGCCTGTCTCCTCTGCTCAAAACTTCTATCCCATCGTAAGCTACGACTTATGTGTCATCTCCGCTCTATGTATATTTTCCAGTTCTCCATAGAATTCAGTTCATTATTTCAACAACGTGTATGCATTTTTGTAACAAAGAACATTAGTTCCCATATTTTCTAAAGGAATTGTTACTGCATATTTAATCATCCATTGTCCACAAACAGCTACAATTTTTATCGTCAAGACTACGAGCGTTGTCTCCTCCATATAGTTCAGTTCACATCATCGACTGCTTGCACAAACTTGGGACGATTCGTCACGGGGAAAAGTTCCCAAAGGGAAAAAGTCTTCTTCCTGAACAGAAAATTGGCAAACAGAAGGACAGCTAATGATATTTGACATGGCTGGATTTTTGGATCCTTTTCCTGATCTTCACTGCAGAAGTTGCGACGCTGCGTGTGACGGCCGAGATAAGAAGAGGAGAGCAGCTAGTTTGCAGGAGAGGAAAAATATAATTATTTCATGATCTCAGTGCAAGAGTATTTCGTCAGTTTTCGTATCCGTATAAGGGTAGCATGACTCTCTGGGTGGTACCGTTTCCATATGATCAGTGCTCACTGTAGAGTCGTCGGCTGGCTCAAGCTTAACCGCATTCTTTGTTAAATCAACGAAGAAAAAGTATGCTCATGTCTGTAAATAACCCGCCATATTTTAATAAGTTGTAAGTGTACGTAAATGAGCAAGATGATATGTATTTTCTGTAGTTCATCGCTGTCACAGTGATTCTTGTTCTATTTGACGCACATAGTTAATGCTATAATTAAATTACATATAAGCATTTTTATGATAATGTATATACGGAAATGAGCATAGGGATCAAAAACATGCTTATGAAGTAAGGAAAACATGCATACTTGATTTTATAAAGCACAGGAAGGCTCAAACTTTGAACATATCTGCTAGACTTCACGTGCCATGAAAATGACAGCCAATTTAATTTTTGTTATCATTGGAATTGTATGAGCAACGAAATTAAATTTTATGTTCAGAAGTTAATTGGTATATTGAGAATCATAACTGGTAATCAAAGTTGTCACGTCAGAGAGAATATATTGGTTTTGCATATTTTGTTTACCTTTAATGCTATAAAGCACGAGGCGCGAAGTAATTATCTGATTTCATAATATGCAATTTGGGAACTGGATTTCGCTAGCTCAAAATAATGTCGTAGAAATCTTTTCCGACGCACCCAAATTGAGAAAGAAGATACCGGTACATATTTTTGCTCTTTTCAGCATCTCACCGTTCAAACCTTCCTCTGACGGCATTAATTATCTCCACCAAGGAGGTTATATTTTTGTCGAGTTTGTATGTTTGTTTGCATGACTCTTTGTCTATCTTCCGTTTGTCTGTATTTTTGTTTGTCACTAGATAACTCAAAATATTGCTGTCGGATCTTTGCAAAACTTGCAGGAATTTTTAAGTATGCAGCTCCTTTGAAACGTTTGTTTGTTCGTCTACCTCTTTCCTCTTAGTACGATAACTCAAACTGTTGTGGCGCATTTTTCTGAAATTTACACGAGGTGCTATAGATATACCACGAAGACTAAGTGACCAAATTCTTGTGATGATCTGTTTGTTGGTTCATTTTGTTAGTCTCTGTGTTTGATTTATTGTTCATTTGCAAAATTACTCAAGAAGTTAAGAATGGATTTTTATGAAATTTACGGGGTTGGTAAGAAATGTTGAATGATATAATAATTCATTTTTAGTGATGGCTAGTTGGTCGGTCTGTCTGTGTGGTTGAAAAAAAAACAGAAGCTCTTATTACTGTCAAGGCCACAAATGGCCATATTTTGGTGCTGGTTAAAAGAATACCATAGTTTCAGAGCCAGTTTGAATCTTTCGTTAACGTTGACTAATTTCGATGAAGTATGCGTTCTCAGAGTGCTTTTTTTTCACATTACTAATTTTTGCCTGACCAGTTCTAACCCTCACGGCACAGGAACTTGCTCTCGCGAGAATGTATTTTTATTTACTTATAAAATTTTCCTTCTTGGGTATTATTGCCCATTTCCATATGACTTCAAAAACTTGAGAAAAATAAGCTGGACTGGCTGTTGATAATGCCGCCAAAACTTTCAGCGAGAGAAAAAACAACAACGCCTTTTTTGCCATAAAAATAGAGAATACTGGCATCTACAGAAATACAATCAGCTGTAAAAGGTTTAAAATGCATGGAAACTGGTAGACTACATTTCGCTTGATGCGGTGAAGCAGCTAAGACAATGTTTCCACGACCTCATATTACCGACCGGCAATTTACGAGCGCTCTTTGCTTCCATTTCCCTCATCCTCTTATAGTTTCTGCTTCTTACGTAGGCGGCAGTGGCGCCTAAGTAGGCCTATCTATTACAAAACCAAAATTGAAAAAGTTGCGCTCTACTGAGCTGGGTGCGGCTGTGATTGGCTCCCAAATATAATCCTTTCTCGTACATGATGCGGTGCTTTTATTTTATGTATTGTTGTGGAGATCGATGAGCTCCCAAATACAAACCTTTCTTGTATATGATGCCTTGCTTTTATTTAAGGTATTGTTGCGGCAATCGATTTCAAACAAGATCCTATCTGAAGTGGTGATTCCATTGGTGCTCGAACGTCGTGTTACTCGAACAACAAAAAAATGGGAACATATGGAAGAGTATATTATGGAGCTGTTGCTGCAGAACTTTCTTATTGCTCAAACATCCATGGCGTTATTAACGTGCTTTTATTGGTGTTTGCCGACAGAATGTCGGAAACCGTGTTCGTTACTTGGGTCTTTCAAAAATGAAACGCAATTCTAGTTGAGTAAAGGGGCACTTCTGTAGTCATATATACAATAATAATAAGCAAACGGTATAGTAGGTAAGCATGACTTTTGTATATTGCAGTACAGTGCAGTCTCGTTTCGTAGCCTCCTTTCCTAGAAGGACCGGCGATCCTTATCGAGTTAAGATCGAGAAAAGGGGCAATGAACAAATTACCAAATTACGTGACGTTCTCAGGGGAACATTTGCTTGAAACGTATGGGATCGCTTCCTTGTGCGCTTCTCGCCATAATTGAGGCATCACAGGCTCTCTCTATCTCCCATGTGGAGTACATCAGACGCTTGTATCAGATAACGCCTCGATATCTACGCATTATTGCACAAGAAAGTAACGCGCGCCCGTTTTTCCTGTGGTAGACAGGAATTTGAGCTATGTAGGAAAAATGATCCACACAACAGACCTCTTGTTACGAGAAATACCGCTGGTGGTGCGAAGGAAATTAGAGAAGTGTATTTGCGCATTCCTCTACGCTGTGTGTAGTAGCAAGAGCGTGAGTCAGGCTAACGCGCTTCTTTGATATAGCTAATCATGGCCAGTGTTGCTGAAGGCTCTGGGATGGTGGAAACTTGCTACTCTAGCTGATTCTTGTTTATTTTATGAGCTTACCTATCGTGTTGTTTGAACTAGTTTGTGTGATATTCGATAGCAAGTATTTCCGTTTTTACCACGATGTTGTGACTCTTCATTTTTTATACGCACTGTTGATGCTTTCTGTTGGTATGGCTTGGACTGACCGTGTGGATAGCTTTACAGTATTACTTTTTGTTCTAGTTGTTAAAATGTTTTCCATTAATACGCATACTGCACTAAAAAGGATAGCTAACATTGAGCTACACTATGAAGTATTCCCAGCACTGCATTATTCCTGTTTTACTGCTTTCTTTCTTCTATTTATATGACTTACACACTCATATGTTCTTTATCGATTCTCCCAATATTAACGCATATATTCAGTATGACCATCTCATCTCCAAAATAGCCATATCCTTGGCTACATCATCACCCGCTACAGCGAGTCCATAACGCTTGGTCGATGTTCATTAAGGAATTAAAGTCTTTCAGTTGCTGTCATTGTCAAGCTCATCGAGTCAATGCTCATGAGAGTGCCAGTGTCTCGGTAGCCACATTCTGTATATTAAGCTCATGTATACGGATGAGGTTCCCAGGCTTCTCGAGTCTCCTAAGAAGGTCAAACGATCCTTAACTATAGCTACTTCGACCATGAATCAATGCGCGTTGGCTTAAGGGTCGTATATCAAATGTAAGGGTAGATACCAACGCTCATTTTTTCGCTGCTTCCCTCAAGTTGCGGGCCAGATGTGAGACAACAGCTCCTCATACTTCATGTGCCAGCACTCGGGCTTTGTACAGAAATGCTTTACATTGATTGCTAACACATGTTGTAGGCGGGGGTGGAGTCTACTGGGCCTGTGGCTCTTGTTCGTTACCAGCTTTTTGTGTAGTGGGTCGTTTGAACAAGTGGCTTAGAAACTGTACTGCGTGTAGAGGCTTACGTATTTGTGGGATAAATGGGTTCTTATACCTCTACTACTGTATCTGTGAGATGTGTCTTTTATCAGCAGTAACAGAGTTTATAATCGTGTGACTGGCTCATGCGCAGATCTTTGTGTTCGTTGCGCGCCGTACCTGTGCTGTTCGTATTATGCGATATATTATATGCAGTTTGTCGTTCTCAGTTGCCAAGTGTTCTGTGCGTAAGGAGATTTAATTACATAAACTAGCGGCATAACAAAAATAAAAACGATCGTTTCACAGACATGCCCTTACTTTTAATGCGTCTCGGCGTCAGCAAGTTGTCGTCTTCCTACTCGGATCCGTTTCAGCTCATTACGCATTACTGTATATTTTCCTTCAGTACCTCCTTTCCAGTTTACTTGCAGCAACCACTTATTCTCTGGCAGCTGTTCGTGAGAAACACTACAAGTATTTTGTCCTGCAGCAATTTATGGTTTCCTCTAGCTGCGACATTTATTCGACATGTATTGAGAAGAAGCTTCGTTACTCCGCTGTTTGTTTGTCGGTATCCTCGTTTATATCAATCATGCTGATTTGTTCTGTGCTTTTGTCGCTCGAATATTGCCAAGGTGTTTCATCGACAGTTGAATGCCGTTCGTGACTGCTTCTTCTACGTGCTCTTTATGTCTCGCGAACTTTTCAGTCGATCGAGGTGTTCTGCTCATATTTTGTGGCATCGAGTCTGGCATCAATTATCTGTTTGTGCACAAGTGATGCACCTATATTTGCTAGTAAAAAATTCTTATCTGCATCAACGGAGTCTCTTAAAACCAACGTCTTCCCGGTTTCTATTTTTTCCTAGTTTTCGTAGTCTTTACATTTGAT
The DNA here is from genome assembly GCA_001587735.2 of Parhyale hawaiensis. Lineage (NCBI taxonomy): Eukaryota > Metazoa > Arthropoda > Malacostraca > Amphipoda > Hyalidae > Parhyale > Parhyale hawaiensis. Next base: position 1,874,540 of record LQNS02278153.1, read on the forward strand.
CAGTAAAAGCAATAACAATCTCCAGGAAGAACCAACATAATGAAGGAACCTTGTGTGTGACTCTATGCTGTTTGAGTCTTAATATTCTGTGGAGAGTTTTTTATTCCAGCTTTTCTGTGAAGCCAGCTCGGAACCGAGCTTCGGTTAATTGTATAAATGTACTACTTGAACCAAATCAATTCATTGCTTAACTATCGGAACCCACATTTCTTTGAGAGAATGGCCAAGAAACATGAAACGTTTGCGACTATTCCACAATGACCGTCCCTGGATAGTCCGTAAGTCCATTCGTTTGCTTGCCTCTGCTGCAGTTCATTGACCAACTAGGATACTACTTTTTCTTACAACAGAATGGCAGTGACATTTATAGAAACGCTGTCCGTGACCGTACCACTCCGGACGGTACTCTTGATATTCCGTGAAATCAATCGGGCGACGTTCCGTGTCGACGATGGCAGGTTCTCATATCTTGCAATCGTCCTGAGGTTGTCTGGATGTCGTGTTCCAGCGTCCATCACGGTCCGTCTTGAGTGAAATGTCCTCAAAAGGTAGTATTTTGTCATCACTTCTGTCCACTCGCGATTGTTATCCGCTTTCTGTCACTAATTATTTCTTCGGGGGTCTGATTTGGTCCTACATTGGGGGCTTTGGTTGTGTGTACAGGACTTTTTTGTGGTCAGCAGTCTATACTTCACCCATGTTTCCTGCCATGCTTTTCTTAGTTTGCTCTTCTTCCGTTGCGTGAAATGTTTGTATATTACCCTTATTCAGAGGGTTTTACTATACATATTTCTCAATGATACCTTCGGCTTGCAAAACTACTGTACTTTCTTTGTGCATGCTGTCTTATTAAAAACTTGGTGGCAAGTGTAACTAGTCATTAAAGCGCTAAACCTTCATGTTACTGTAGCGGGATTCTCGCTGCTTGACGATCTCTAAATTTTCATGAACAATTTCACCGTTTAACATAATTGTAAGTCTCAGTAGCGTTCATGTTTCTTTCTGTGGTTCCTCCAACCAATTTCTGGCTATGCCGCTTGTTAAGCAGCCTTCGGCGAGCAAAGTCATTCCATAGTCCCGATCGCCACTTAGCGTGTTCGCTTTGCCAATTACCGAAGAAAACAAAAGAGCCGCTCTCTGTTCGGCAAACGATGAAGGCAATCAATCACCCACTTCCAATCCTTGCCTTTTTATCCCTGAATTAATTTCCCCTGCGAGTGGTTTCTTTCCCCTGCATTTTTAATGAGTAACTAAGCCAATTGATTTCTTTGGCTGGTGACATAAGATGGCAGACTATTTTCCTAATGACGTGGTTAGTCCGGAAATCTTATGTTTGATCCTTCCAAGTCCCTGGAGCGTAGGCGCACAGACCGTCTCGCGTCCTGAGAAAAATTAGAGAATATCATGATGTTATTCATTTTTAGATTAAATCATGTACGGAACAACCCAATTACAATATTATTATTATACTAGTCTTGTCGCCCAGTAATTAAATGCAAGCTTTACCACATGCCGTAATTTCATGCTTACTAACGAATTCACGCACTTAAGCTCATCTCAGCTAGTGCATGTTGAACATCACCGCGACGATGTTTTTTTTTTCAATACTTATTGTAAAATATTTATTGGTCATAATTTATTGATATATACAGTAGTTGTAAATTTTAAAAATCGTAATTTCAAATTTTTTTTTGTAAAAGCTGGTGCTGGAGATGCCGTTTAAGCTCTCAGAGAAAAGACCAATGCACTGTTTCAGGAAATTAACATTTTGGGGAGGGGAGGGTTACTCTCCCCACTTCTCTTTCACATCTTCATTGACAATATTCACACCCAACTGGACGCAGCCGGAGTAGGGTGCCATATTAATGGCAAGGCAGAAAATGCTCTGAGCAATGCTGATGGCATGGTTCTTGCTGCTCTCCAATCCAGCGGACTCCAAAAACTACTTACAATTTCTGAAAATGAAGTTAGTAAACTTTGTATCGAATATAATACTGTGAAAACTGTCTGCATGTACATTAAACCTAGGTAACAAAAAACAAACCTGCCGGCAGATAAAGTGACGTATCTCAATGGCGTAGAGCTCAATTATATAAACAACTTCTCATATCTGGGGCACAAAATCACTGATGATTTTCGTGATCTCCAAGACATAGAGAGGGAAACTCGGAAGCTTCACGCAGTGGGCAACATGCTAGTGAGGAAATTTGGTCACTGCTCTGAAGAGGTCAAGTGTCAGTTGTTACGTAGCTATTGCAGCCATGTGTACTGTAACTCGCTTTGGTCGAACTTTAAGCAGAAGACCATTGGGTGCCTATGTGTGGCTTATAATGACATATTTCACCAACTTATGAATGTACCCAGGTCGTATAGTGCTAGTGTGATATTTACTCATAAGTATACTGATTGTTTGAAAGTCAGAACAAGGAAATGTGCTTTCAGTCTCCAAAACAGAATAGAAATATCAGCTAATTCGCTGATAAACGTGGTCTGCGATGGCCCTTGTTACAGAGTGTCAAATATGTACAGCCGATGGCAGCGCATACTCTTACCAAACAGACGTCAAACAATGAGCCGGAATGCGGTGTAATGTGTACTAAGGCTGGCAAGCGCTTTCTGTATGTAATTTAAGCCTAGTGATAAGCTATGTTTAATATAACTATTGTACCACCTCTGTGAGTACTTTATAAAGTTGTTTGATTGGTAATAGCTTTTTTAACTCCGGTCATAGCCACGAGAATAATCAACACACCTTGTTAACTTACTGATCAAACCATCGAGCGGTTTATTAACGGTTCTGCACAATTCGTAATGAGTGAAGCACTCAATAAGTTCGCTGGCCCTTTCTATAGCTTTCTTGCTCCATCCACACTCGATCGCTGCTCATGTGTCGTTTTCACATGAGTGCTCCTCAGCTTCTCTGGTTGCAGTCAGTCATGCAGGGCTACAATTTACCTCACTCCATTGCTGACGACGTTCTTGTATCCCTGCAACATTGCCACCGTCTATACTTTGTTCTGGTTTGCAAACACCATGACTGCTTGTTGACGTGCTGCGTTATATGCTGCTTCGTGACAAGCACACCGTAACTCCCTCCTTTTTTTAGTTTTATGTATATGTACGGATCCTAAATCTCTTCGCATTACCTTTCTATGTTGGCGCAGTACAGTGAAATCCAGCTCATTCGAGGCATCAGAAGTAGTGGTGCTTGTAGGAGCGTGGATATGAACACCCCTAGATGGGTAAAGCAGCGCGTACTAACAGTAATAATGTAACCCATTGGCGCCGTGCATACGTTCTATGAAAAATTATCAGACGTATGAGATACAAGCCCTTGGCTCGTATCATTTCTATAGGATAAGATTTTGTTTCTTCGTCCATTACTACAAGTTCTTTTCCCCTACATGGTAGGCCCGGGGACCTCTGCATATAGGATTTATTGCGCGGCTGTATAGGTATTCCAATGATAGTGTCCATGCCTGTGAAAATCACAGGCATTTTCGTCAATGTTTTCTTAGCGAAATTTAAAATGTAGATCTTATCACGCATTGGCTTCATGTTTTCCTTTCTGTTCGAATACTCTAATTAGAAGCCTTCTCTGCGTTAGTCACCGAGGGCCGGTACCGATTGCATTGGACAGCTTTACTTCTGGGATTGGGTATCATTAAAGTTTTACATAGCGGATGCTATGCATGCTTAGAATAATATATATTTTTATAGGAGTCGTACAGCGTGTCGCAGACATATATGAAAGATACAATTCTCCCCGGCCATAGTCGCTCAACCTATATTTCATGATCAGCTTCCCAATGAAATCATTCCCAAAACAATGTTCTCACCTCATTAATCAAGTCCCATACGGAATCGCGCTTCCCAGGACCCGTTAGGTTGCTTTAGCCCTATTAGGCTTTCGGGACATTTGCTTCCCTGCCCGCTGTGCTTCCTTCTGTTTCCTACTTCTCCTGAAAATCTTTAGTTTGTTTTTACTTTAACAGCTTCCTGATTTCGCTTCCGTGCGTTGTTTTCTGTGCTTGGATTGCTCTTATTGTATTTGATATGGTGCAGGCCCCTTCTCTCTGAATTCTTCTCTTGTAACACTAAGCTTTGTTCAGCAACGGATCAACTCAATGTGCTCCCGCAGCTCGATTTTCATTAATTACTTCTCTTGCTAATAGTAAGAACCTCTCCTTACTCCCTACCTGCCCAAGCTCATCCTATCTATCATCCCGTTACATAAAGACTTCTCAGGCAGTAAGTCAACATTTGGGACAAACTTAACTCTTTAGTATACGCACGATATCCGGCCACCGATAATCCGCCACACGTCTTCAATAACCGCCTTTGTTTTGGTCTGCTTTGCGTCACGCTAGTTTGCGCAAAATTGATGACTTTTTGTTATTGATGAGTTATTGACGCAGCTAGTCACGATTGACTGATTCTCTCTGTTACGACTGATGATCACGCACGACCTATTAGACGACAGGCAGTTCTGAGGCCCCGTGCGGAGCAGCTCCAGAACGTTTATGAGGGACATAGGATTTGTTAAACCCGTTATCGGTGCCACTTAAAAAACGTTTTCGTATGAACAGCGTAACTGTAGGTAATAGAAATGAATGATCTTTCGCTTTGTAAAAGATTAACCCTGTGATGCTTAGTGTACCATGCGTGGCACATGCGCCAAATTGTACTTATACAGGGAAAGATATTAAAGGTAGGTAGGATTTCTTTAACCCACGATGCTTGATGTACTGTATGTAGCATGTACCAAACGTTGTCGTTCCTCTATGAGAGGCGCTGTTAATTTATGCTTATTGAGGGATTAAAGTTAGCTACTGGTTCACCCACTCGTCCAGGCTGGCACCCTGGCTTCCAGGTTGGTTTCGATCATTCATTGATTGACACACACACACGGCCAGTTTCTGGATATTATTTTGTGCTAATTAACTGCACCTATACAATGCCAACAAGTCACTATAAGGCATTTTGCGCCGCACCGACCCTCGGATACACATTGCTGTCGCCCTCGCGCTGCCGTACCGACCACTTTGGGGAGCCCTGACTTGAATACGTGTGCTCACTAGTGTTGTGATATTGAGCTGTTTTACGGTTGTGTTTTATTACTCGAATTTATATGGTTCCTGGAGACGGTTCGAGTGAGGAACGAAGGCAAATCATGGTGGCAAGTGCATTGCACCTTGGGCAATCGAGTAACGGGTCTCTATATTGAATAATATTACTAATCAGTTCGAGTATGAATCGTAGTTTCATACGTAAGCTGATACTGAATGTGATATACATTGGTTGGGCTTCTTTTTCATCCCAACACCTTAATGCTCAGTAAATGCAAATTCTTTCATAATAAGTGTTTGCCCCATTCTTTTGTGTTCGTAGCTGCTTAATATTGTTACTGTCTTCACAATTGGCCATCGATTGTTAACTCTTCTCGACTCTTTGCACAATATCATACCTATGATATACCCACTTTTATGTTGTTCGGTTTCGAGTTAAATGTGCAACTGCNATAAGTGTTTGCCCCATTTTTTTTGTGTTCGTAGCTGCTTAATATTGTTACTGTCTTCACAATTGGCCATCGATTGTTAACTCTTCTCGACTCTTTGCACAATATCATACCTATGATATACCCACTTTTATGTTGTTCGGTTTAGAGTTAAATGTGCAACTGCATACGTCGTTGTCCATAGAGAGAAATATTCTAAAGCCTTTGCTTCTTCTTTTCAGGTGAGACAAGCATTTCGATGAGAGTGGGACACCTGGCCTGCATGGGTCGCGGTGAGTTAATTATTCATAAAGAAGTGAAACTTGAAACGGAGGGCTCATCTGTTGCTTAACCCTTTACTGGTCGAAAAATCCCTTCGTTCCAATGCAATTCATACGGAACGCGACCCTTGATATAACTATCTTTATAGATTATTTTTTATCCCTTCAGCTCCATCTACGCTGGTGATAGTTCAGTTAAAGAGCGGAAGTGCAATCACGCCACTCGATTTTATTTGTAAATTTGCGTTGTGATTATATTTGTTGAAAATAGCAGGCGAGGTTTGGTGTGTGACGTGTTCAAACGAGTGCCGGGATTTAGTGCTTATTTACCGTGTGATGATTGGTAGCTCGTTGATTAAGCGTTTCGTACTGTCTGTGCGTGTTAAATGCAAACTATATATGACCGCCCAGTACTGAACCTCCGACACAATTATGCCAACTCCTATACGGATGCCCAAGTTCATCCCAGCCCTTTCATGATCAAATAAGAAAAAAAAAAAACGTGCTGAAAGCTCTTCACCATTCGAGCCTCAGCTCCGAGCTATCCGTGAATATTCATCAAATAACATGGAACTTACTCAGTTTCAACATTAGGTTAATAATAGAATTCCAAAAATTTCAGTGAATCAAGAATTTCGAACGTTCACTCTCAATCCCGTTGGTCTGATGCTAAAAAAAAGTGAATTTCTCTCTGTTGCTTTTATGTGGCGTTCCAAATGGTTTTATTTCCGATAAAAAAAAACGATAAATTCATAAGGGAAAGAGTTTACGTGTTTCAAATGCTCTCTGATACCGGTCTTTGTGTTCTTTGATTAGAGGTAGCTAAATAAATTTACATCGCTAAGTAGTATTTCGCGATACACTTCGATGAAAATTGTAATGTTTATCCAGTTTTAGTGAAAATTGAACTTGAAACTTTTCGGTTAGTTTTTTCATTATTATGCCCATAGAGTGTGAGCTCAGGTTTTCTATAACCCCAAGCCATAAAGTTTCCCAATTGAATCCTAATTCTTAACAGCATTGCAGCGCCAGGCCGTCGCGTTCGATCGCATGCCTTGGCCGTCACCTCTTCCAGTTAAGCTTATTTGGTTGTCGCGTACGCCGCACGGCCACGCCCTCTGGCGGGTCAATAAACCACACGCAGTTTCCTAAACAACGTTGCCCAATAACGTTAAAAGATACTAAAATTAGGAGACCTCAGGGCTGCGCACTGTGCGTTTCTTTGAAAGCTTGCAGGTACCAACAAGGCAACACTTTCTTGTGTTTGGCGGGGACAGTTTGGAATGATCGCTGTTTGGTTGCGATGGTTGGACGTCGTCGGCCTGTCTCATTTTCTTAATTATTACGAACATGTGTGCATGACCTGGTTGTCGAGATAAAGTATTGGGCTGCATACGAAAAATTATCAATAGGTAGGTAATTTCAACTTGTGGAGAACACTTCCTGTGTATGATATTGGTTTTGTTATGGTATAAACGAAATAATTTCTGAAAAACTTAAGGATCACTTGTGTGCAGGCGAGTCCTACTTCTTATATACCTGCAAAATTGTACAGCTGAATCTCTTTATATAGAATAGAAGACTCCCATCTTCCTTGCCAAGTGGGAAACCAGCTAAACTATAGAGGTGAGCTGCTGACTTTACTTAATGACAGAAATATTTTGTCCAAGCAAACATATACCCACCTATATACAAAAAATTGAACATTTTTATACTTAGCTTTCCGGTGTTGAAAACTTTACTGTTTTGTTGATCTAAAATGTGATATGTTCACTTCATCTACATGGCGACGTAATTGGTCTTTTCGACACAGTTATATGGCTAGTGGATCACCCGATTATCATTTGGTTCAACTCAGTGACGTCAACTTAAGACAGCATGTTACTGTCATCTGCTGAAGTTTACCTAGTAATTTCGACGATTTACTGTCGCACGGAACTGCATCGGCAAAAAAATGGACATCTCAATTCGATGATTTGGGTCACATAGACGATCGCATGGGCAAGGCAGGATATCCTTGAAGCGACACGGTAATTAGAGCTGGAGCTATCACCTGGCGATTTATCGACACCTCCCGAGTTAATGCCTCTGTCTCGCTGCAAGAGGGGCAGCAATATTGATGGCCTTATTGTTCTCCTGCGAATTCAAGCAGCAAGAAGCCTTCATTGGATCTGCTTTTGGTTGTTAATTTCTTGTTGTGCTACGTGCAATACAAGCTGAATCTCTTAGCCTTAGCTAGTCCGTCGGGTCATCTTTTTTCTGGCCCCGGTTTACATCGTCCCATCTCGTAACCCCATTTACTGTCGTTTTCGTGTTCATCCTCTTATGTCTTATTCCACTGGGCCAATGCGCGGTGAGTTTGGAGTCATCTAGCCACGGCTTCCTAGTTCCGTTTTCTTCATCCTTCTGATCGTTATTATGGGCTTCAACTTTAAATAAAGCTACAAATATAGGCACAATTTAATTCTTTGCTGCCCTAAGTGGCGAAAATTAAATTGCGTAAATATTTCATTGCTATTCACTGATTTGAGTAGTAGTCTGTCTTATGAAAATATTAGGCCTAATTTCTCTATATTGAAGAAATTATCTGGAATACTTTATGTACTTCGATCGTCTTTAACGTAGTGATAGTGTGTCTGACGAATTACCGATTTCTTTTTAATATTAAGACCTGCACTTAAAACAAGCTGAGATACCTACTGTACTCGCAACATAACTGTTTACCTGAAAAATTTATTTAGTTTCCTAATTGCGTAAACTGTAGCGTTTAGAATCGACGTGCAACATTGTATCTTGAGCATTTTGCCTCTCAACATCACTTGGCGCTTTCGACAGTAGCTTTCTTTAATACTTGCTTGGTCAAACTACACCATACCTAGCAAAATTAACGTTATTTCATACGGCGGTTCCTTGTGGTAGCAACTTCGAGAGTTGGCAGATCGTTCATATGTAACTTCCGAATTTTCTGCTTGAATAAAATATAATTCGCAATACTTAAGTCACTATAGTGCCGCTCATCAAGTGAAGAGTTACTGACGCCAATATTTAGAGCTGGATGTTAACGTCAAGGTTAGCAGAAGAGATAATAAATAAGGTTACAGTAGCGAAGCTGTTTACGACTCACAGTGTGGAGGAAGCGGTGGGTGTGGTCGATGTTGTGTTCCCGCTTATGGCTTTTCATTTTACTCGGCCGCGGAAAAAATCCATGTATTGATTGAGTCTTGCTGATCACCGGCCCAGCTGATTGCGACTGACTTTGTTTCGGGTTCTTTCTATTTTGGGGTTAACTCCTTTGTGTCTTAATCTGTACGACGCCACCCGCCTTCTGTTCTATTTTGCGCCGTTGGTTTCAACTTGATTTTGAGACTTTTACGTCACCCAAGCAGTTGAGCTATTTTCTAGTGACTATATGAATTAAACATTATTATCGTTCCTTAATTATAATGGTTTATGGATTTCCCATGTTATGATGAACAAGTGGGTAAGTTATGCATCATATACCATTATCCAGATAACAGTCTCGCGTGTGATGACTATTGCGGTGATTTGCACTGGTAAGCTTCACATAACCAAGCTTTTTGCGTGTAACTACTGTGGATATTACATATTTCCAGTACATTAATGAGCAGTGTGAATATCAACGGTCACAATGTTATCGAATACCACGTTCAGGTCGAAATAAGAATATCTTGACCGAACTTTTCCGAACCTTCAAGCACAAGCTTTGTGTTCTAAACTTTGAAACGTGCTGCTGCCGACTGTCGCCTGTCGATTATGCTTCAGACGCCCCAAAGCTCAATATTCTTTTTCATCATAAATTAATCCGTTTTATTTTATTGCTTGAACCTCCATCCAAATTAGCGAAAACAAGGCTGATGCCTGGAGTCCCAGACAACTAAAAGCTACTTCTTTACTTTTCAAAATTATAGCGCGTCATTGATTTTTGAGCTTTTCACATTTCCCAATCTGTAGGGTTTTCCCGTCATGCAGTGGCCACATTTTATGGATACCTCCGCCAAGGAGACGATGTTTTTATCGGAGTTTGCCTGTCTCTTTGTCTGTCACTGAGATAACTCCGAGAGTCATAGACGGATATTCAAAAAATGTCCTGGGATTGTTAGGTGCCGTATGTTATCAGAAAGAGACGATTAACTTTTGGTGATGATCTGCTGGTCTGCTTGAATATTTGTCGCAGTGTTTGTCATAAATTTCATGAAGATCCGTCCATAATTTTTCGAATTATGTTTCTAAGAACTAATTAGAGGGTGACCTAAACCTACGATTAAGCTTTAGTGACGATAGAAATGAAATTATTGATTAAGCATCAGTATGAACTTTTTGTTAGCATTGCATTGTTTGGTGGAGGTATGCGCTCTCGCAGTGCTTCTCTATAGTATTGTTAAAGTGATTAACTTGAGCTTACGATTCCTCCGGGACATTTTATGGTACCCGATAATTGTTTCGGTTTTGCTTTTTTGACGGGCAGAACGTATCAATTACTCATAGATTGTCATTTAGAAAAGGACCATGCGTTTGTTATAGCACGTACAGTACCCTCTCATGTGCCCAAATATTTTTTTTGTCGTTTACTGCAGACTTGCCTCAAAATTGTCTGCTTTGTAGACGGCGTAGACATAGTACCATCATATGATATTGTAGAATGTCTCGTATGTGTACAAAGATCATTTATTTCTATTTAGTGTTTAAGCTTGACCTTCGGGATGTCCTTCCTCCGTGCCCACTGTGCTTGATCCCGTTTTCATACACGTAGAGATGATGCTCCTCTTCTGTCCTGACTTGCTGCTTCCATTCGTGCTAATCCTGTGAGGGAGCACTGTCGTGCATGGGTTCCACGTTTCCGTCGACATACTGTGTGTTCTTTTTTTCTCCCTCACTATAACTTAGATTCCTTACACCCTGAAAACCATTTCTTTTGCCTCCGAAACGGAATAGTATAATATTCAGCCGACTTGGAATCACTTAGTAAGTGGGTAACCCATTTCAATTTCGATTCTTTGCTCCTAAACGTGTCCTCTATATAACGACTCCGATTCTGCAACCATCCTCATACACTAAACCATTCAGTTATATTTACTCTTTTTTTCCCAAGGCGGTTTCTTTCAAATGGCTATTCTTTCATTTCATCACTGCGTAGCATTTGCGAAGCGAAACAGCAAGGCCATTATCAATTTTTTCCTCGCCCAAGTTCTTGTAACAAACGCTAATTTTTGGCTTCATTAACGATAAGCATCGACTGGTGCCGTGACGGCTCAGCTGCTCTTCACTTTATGCTTCCGTCTGCTGCATCCTCTCTGTTATAGTCTGCGTTAAGTTTTTCTAGTGACAAGCAGAAAGAAATTAATTACGGGGCTAGTGACACTCCAGTCGTTGATTTAGGGCTCTGTGTTCTTCGTGTTTTGCATCCACGTCCTAGCTAGTGGATTCGGGTCCATATTGTGAGGGAGGCTATGGTGAACCTGTTGAATTTCCCTGTGACGAATAGGAATATTTCGCGGATTAACAAGTCTGGCAGTCTTAGCTTGCATATACGGTAAAAAGGTTAGAGCGCGCCTGTGACTGATTTTTTTTACCCATTAAATTTATATATCACACAGTGTCAGCCTTTCTTTATATTTAAAGTAATACTATTGTTAACAGATGCTGTATTTTAATTCGGCGCTTCTAAGGTTAGTTTACTTCTTCATCCAGCTCACTTACCACATTTCTTGCGTTAGCCAATAAGTTTGGATTTGTAATTCTCACTTGACTTTCAACGGAACTTTCTCTGCATTTTTGAGAGGATGAGGGAAGGGGGGGGGGTTGTATTTTAGAAGTTTTGTCCACATGATAGTTGTATGACCTGAGCTTTTAGTTTTTATCTTGTTAACCTTTGAGTTTATTTTTCATTTCGATTGCTTTTTTAGTTCAGAAATCTTACAGCTTACCCAAATGGTAGAGTTGCTGCTCCTGTACACCTAAATTATCGTTTTCAGCATTTATCTTGAGGTAACTCTCAATCGTTATGTCACGATGTATTTCCAGGCTGCAGTCAAACCTCGTGACTCTCTGTACCTGTGGAAGGTAATTAAAGGTAGTCAGCATGACCACGCCTTTGTTGGTAAACCCACACGCACATTAGTTTCTGCTGCAGATATATAGGAGTTTACGGCTACAGTCGACCACAGACGGTCAAGAGCTAGTGTACCATCGACAGAAGGCTGTTATGCAATGACTTGTGCCCCCTCCATTCTTACCATTTGTGGTTAGGGTCACTTCCTTTTCCTAATCGTGCCGATCGAGTTCTCAGCTCTTCTCACTACCTACACTCGTGTTTACTATTCGCTACTCTACGTGTACGATTTGTTACTGAATATCTATCACATTGTTTCTTATTATAATTGAACGTACCACCTACTGTTGGCGAATGATATACCTAGCGTTATATGATCCAATTCTTCGCATGTTATGGAGATCACGACGGCTTGATTAGTTGGCTTCGTATTATCGTCCAACATCAGCATAATCCCTGTAAAGAAACTATTTGTATGCAGAGTTTCTTCCATTTTATGTCTTCCTGTATAAAGATCGAGCAAATTGTTTCATTATTAGGAGTTTATGTTTCCGTATGAGTTTTTTATCTTGGCCTCAATTGGACCTACCGGTATTTCATCATTGGTAATCGGCTGTGTGCAGAACTGCAGTTGCCCACCCGACCGTCTCTAGCAGTCCGACGACTTCATTATAATTGCAGCGAAAATAAGCGGTAATAGGTCGTAATCGCTCTAAAACGATGTGCTAAAAAACGGTTTGGGATCATTTGCATCTTCGAATTATCGTGGCTGCCCTTTAATCAATTCGTTATGGTATTGCGAACGAAACGTTCTCATGAGCCGGGTGCGAACATCACTATACTTGGGCAGGAGGATTTGTTAATTGGTGAAGAGATCATTGTTGCTATACAGTATGAAAGAAAATCTGTTTGTTTTATTAAATCTTTTTCTTTCTAGTTTTTCGAAGCTTATTCTCATTCAATTAATTCTTGTGTTCACCTCACTGCTTATCTATACGCCACAAGCTATATCAGCTCTCAGTCACAAAAATACTTTTGATCTTGTACGCTGTGTAACCTGTATCGTTCGTTCCTGGTTCAATCGTTTATCCTATTGTTTGGCGTATTGGTTGACATAATCACGGACAAATTGGATTGCGCTCCCAAGAGTACTCCAAACGTTACCTTTGTCTCAGGTTGGGATGGGCCTGTAGAGGTCCAATCTCGGAATATCTTTCCTTATCGTGCCGCTTACTACGACGTACGCTTTTTTCCATTCTTCGTTCCCCCATTGTTTTGTTATCCGCTTTGCTACTTTTCTCTTTGCTTCCCTATTTTCTGTTTCCGCCTTACGTGCTCGTTTTACTCTAGGCATCTGCTGCGCGTTTTCCTTCTCGAATTTTGATTGGAGCAAATACTGTGAAAAAATGTTTTGATTTAATTTATTCACGAACAAATTTGTTGAACCACATAAATGTTTGAGGCTAAGTTTGGTATAATCTTCGATAAACGGAGAATATTTTTCATCATTGTTTGCGCCAGTTTATTAATTGTTTTTTAATCTTTTTTTTTCTCATGTGTCAAAGAAGTTAGTTTCGTTTGCTACTGGACTCTTCCTAAGCGGAGTCTTACAGTTAACGTAAGCAGTGTGTGTTATGACTTTATGTTGTACGTATACCCTGATTGCCTATTTTCTGCAGCGACCCACAAAAAAAAAAAAAAAAGAAATTCACTCCTACATCAGGAATTTCAATTGCCTCTATTACGGTCAGTTTTATCAGAAAATTGTGTAAATTAACTAAAACATCTTTCACAAGTTTTTTCTGTTTTGACAGTTTCGAATATAATTAAAACGTTCAGTTTCCAACAATTGAGCGAACGTCTACCAAAGTCATTGTTTATGAGGGACATCTTATCGACCGAAGATTGTGACTTGCATTCACATACGCTCTCTTTTTCTCGCTATGCAGCTAGAAACTTTCTCTTAGTTGCTTTCTTGTTAGATTAAAAGTTATTGATGCTGTCCGTAGTGCACTTGTATGTTTTTTTTCTGTTTTCATTCTTTTCACAGCAACAACTGTGTTAGCAGTACTTGCTTCTGCCCCGACCTGCTTCTTATGTTCTCACTCCAATCTCAAATTATAGCGCTTTTAAACGCAAATATTACTTTAATAGTCAGAATATTCAAGAAATGTAAAGGCAAACATTGGCCTATACGATTTACCATGAAACAGTGCGATTGTCGATGCACATGTTTCTTTTGGTCCAATGTTTCACTTCTGCTTTGTTGCACCGCGGCTCCATCCCCCGTACCCCCACCACCTGGCCTGGCCTCCTTCTCCCCCTCCCCGGTCGTTGTGTGCAGGCCGGAAAGCATTCATCAGCCGGTATAGGAAATCGCTTCACTGGCGAACTAGCATGCTGCTCCCTCACAACTGACCAGGGTAGCATTCGCTAAAGCATTCATACTTTGTATCTCTTGGAGTGCCTCGCCACCTTATGCACGGATGCTGCCAAATTGTAGAAATTAGGCGGGTCATTATTAATATTGTTGTTATTACTATCACTACGCCATAGCTTCCACGGACAGGTAATGAAACACAAATAGAGCTTTACGCAACACCAGGAAAACCGAGACGCTGCTAAGAAAGATCAATCGAAAAACCATCAATAGCTGATTTGAACGCTTGCAGATCCACAAGGCCGAACACGAAGCCCGGCAACGAATTCCTAGTCAAAACAGACCAAAGTAGAAAATACCGACTGAACCAAGAAGTTCAGCACTCGGTAATCTCCTCTATAAAAGTTTTGGGATAAGCCGCAGCACGTGTGTTTCTCCCAAAGACCTTGAGGGCAGGGCCAGAAGAATACGCTCAGTCTCCCATTGTCATTTGTGGAAGTGGCTCTTTCAGAAATATCTCCACTGCCATTTTGCCTTTCTTATTCTTTAAATTCCGTGCATATTCTACTCAATAATACTTTTATTTGGGTTGGTAATGCTGCAGACAAAATGCTTCGTACGTGTAATTGTGCATTACGCTCTAAAGGTTCATACGTTGCTTGTACTATCAATGGCTTCCGAACTCAACAATTGAATTTTATGATTTTAAATGCACGAAAAATTTAATTGGTAATCGCAATCTTAACTTAGATCGCTCGTATAGATCTAGATTCGAGCGCCGTCGAATGCTCATAAAAATGCCATTGCAAAGTAGCAGTGATTTCCATTTTTTTCCCTGTAGTGAGCTAGCGACGGCAGCTAAGCGAGTCCGTATTTGTCTGAACTGCTCGTCTCGAGGCTCTCCCCAGCCTCTCGTAAGCTCGGTCGTCTGTATTGTTTGACGAGAAAATTAGACTCTTAATTTTTGACCGAACGTCAACGATTGGGAGCTGAGGAGCACGTGCCTTGCTATGCGTTTTTCCAGGAAGCGTAGCTAGGCAGTGCTGCTAAAGCTGCTCGTTATTCGATATTGTCGTGTGGTCTCTTAGCAAGTTACACGATAGCAGCCTGCAGTGTAGAGTCTTGAAGATTAGAGTACAACATTCTGCACCCTAGTTTGTCGGTGATTAAAAAGTATCACCGTTATTCCACGCCGGAGCAGCTTCGGAAGCTTATCCGTTGTTAATCTCTTATTTTCATAAATCACGAGTAGAACGCAGTATTCAGTTAAGTGTACAAGCTGCTCCTCTAGCTCGGTTTCATTTCAGAAAGACACTATCGATGTTACAGTCGCAGATTCAGTCGTCCGTCGTTAAATGCGCACTGTTCCGACTCTCCCGTGTGTTATTTCAAGAACTTGTTAGTAGAGCAGCGGTTCTCTAACGGTGCGCCATGATCACCAAAATTATATTTTATTGCAGCATTCTGAGATGTTAGACAACTGTGTTAGTAACTGTGTGAAATTATTCAATTAAATTTTTGTACTTCGATAAGAAGTGCACCGAAGTAACTTAATAATTTCAAAGGTGCCCCTCGAGTTTAAGAAGTTGGGAACCGCTGACGTACCGAATCATTGCTTGAACTGGCTAGCGCCTCGACCATGGGTCTCGTTTTCTCTGAATTTTCCGGCTCTCCGAAGCTAAGAGAAAACGGCGATCAGGATCGGCACCGGTCGACTTGCGGTGGTCCTCTAAGAACTGTAATGAGCCACGTACGGATGAACGCTGTTGTTGCATCTGCTTTTGGATGCGGTACTGAACTCCGTAGTGCTACGGTGCTTACTAAAGAATTTATCATTAGCATAGTCCGTCCTCAGTTTTTTTCTAGTAAATCTGTGGTTGTGCTATAGGGGAGGTGGAGAAAATCTCTGGGTTTCAGTCGAGGAAATTGGAACCACAGATAGGCAGACACAAACTGATTGCTTCTGAGTTATCCATCGTAATATTATGTGGAATACACTTTTTCTGCCAGACGTTCTTGACAACAGGAAGAATGATATGCTGGAAATGATACTGACGTGTGGTCAATGAATTGAGTGGCCAAAAAAAAGGATTTAATTGAGAATCCCTGCTCTGTACCAATAGCTTGACTGCCCGAACTATTCAGTTCCTTTTCTGATGTACTGCAGATTTCATTCTGCGAACTGTAAAAAAAAATATATATATGTAACTATGCATGACATACATCACACTGGTCTGTTGAGATCTTCATGGAGGCATCGAGTAGTTATCCGAAAATACACATGTGGCACAGAATTTAGTTATAATTGCTATATTATAGAGAGATCAGGTTTATTTTGTGATGTGCACTATTTTATTTCAACTCGAATGGCCTCCGAACTCGTTCAAACCGAGTCTGATCAACTGACCGAATGCGTAAATCGAGTAACGACACCCAATGCAGTTTGAATTGAGAGGGTTGCAGGGTCGAAATCCTTAGAGAGATCGAGGGTTTTCGGTAGCGTCGGAGCCTTTTATTCTTTAGCTCCTAGAACGCAGTATTCAGTTAAGTTTACAAGCTGCTCCTCTAGCTCGGTTTCATTTCAGAAAGACTTCTGAAATCTTGTTGAAAAATACCTTTTATGTATCACTATTGCTAAATGTTCAAGACTTGAATAGGAAAATCAAGCAAGGTGTTACCAATACCAATGAAGGCTCGCTTCAGCACAGCCGTTGCGTATATTTGTGATAATCAATTTTCAGAGTTGGAAAACTTGGCGAATGCTAACCATATTTAAGGCATTGGGATCCTAGCACACCAGGTGTCAGAGTCGGGGACAAACAGTAGTCGAACTCTGTTCTTATTCCTTCTTACTCTGTGAAAGGTTGAAGTGAGTTGTTGCTTCTGTTTCAGTTTCGAATACTTACTGATGGAAGCATCGCGTCACGTTCTCACCACCAAACCCAACCAAGTAACAGTTTTTGGGACGATAAGTCAAAATTTCGGCTTCAACTAACTTATAAGCTACAAACACACCTAGGTGCGCGTGCAGGGTAAGTTTTACCTATCCATTTTTTTAGATTATATTATATTACGTTGTCAATATACTATCGGGTTCTTAAACGTTTGCATGTTTTTTTTTCTACCGAAAGGTGTCGGGCGCAGAAACACATTTTCCTTGAGGCCACTTTTTAGATAATGAAAAACTTCGATGTTGTGCACCATCGTCGGCAGCTTTCATAGACGCAGTGTGTTGGAGCAAACATTGTTTATTCTCATATGCTGCCGACTCTTCGACAGAAAATTTTTCTACAAACTTAATACAAGGCTTTATCGAAATTAAATATTTTCAGAAAATGCCAAGATTTTTTCAAATATTAAGGAATGTCAACCGTTCATGAGTGTTCACCCGTATAATTATTTACATTCTGGACAGTGGCTACTGCCTACATAGCTGATACCCTGATATGTATCTAAAGCGCATAATGTTCATGTATTATATTAGGTCTTAAAATAGAGTCGATGCCGGGATCGGGCTGCGAAAAGCTTCAAGTCAGTAATGAAGTTACTAGCACAACACGTATATAGGTTGTGCTCATAGCCGGTTCAGCTGCCGCGGCGAAGAACACCACGTACGTTTAACGACAGTTACACAACAGCTATAAAATATTCACATTTAGTGTGTGCATAATATGAATGTTGCATGTCCATTCGAATTTATTTTGTAGGCAAATGCAATTCTGTGATTGTATGCTAATGAGAATTTCGTGCCGTGAGCAAAATAAAGAAACTCTATAACTTTACGGAGACTCTATGTATCGAGGTCTTGTACGCCAGCCTCGAGCTGTCAGATGGAAACTAAGCCGACGTATGATAACTGTGACCAATTCTCAATTGAAGTTAAAATTTAGGTGCATGGCGGTGTAGGCTTTCATGTCTCCATCACGAAATGCCTTTGATATTCACATTGCTAATCTCATCTGACAGAGAAATTGGCAGCTCCGCGTCTCTGCTTGACAGTTTGATGTTTCTCGGCAGGAAAATGGCAAACCTCTCTGCTCCAACACAGATAATTAAGATATTTTTAGCGTCAGGAGGTGTAACGCTGATCATTTGGGATTTATCGTGCAACATTCATCAATCCAAAAGGCATTAATTAGGTTTGATTAACTCATTACCAAGATAAGTTTATCCAGTGGAGCAACACATTCTTATACGGAAGCTCCCGTACATTGCAGTCTTTGAAGTTTCCTCCGAGCATCTAAGAATGAAGTGTTCGATGGATGTCCATTATTTATGAGACGAGAGTGAGTAGGTGAATTTATGGTGTTGATCAGGTACCTATTATTAGACCATCAATACAAACAGTGGTGATGCATCGATGGACCGTAAGTTATGGACGACTTAATGATGCGCCTGGAGACATGCCTGATTAAGCAGGATCCTTCATGCGTCCTGACGATCGAGCGGCAGCTGCTATACAGCGGTCCTAGTGTCCTGCAGTTCTGTAGTAGTGTTACTCGATATTTTTGTGTTCATTGCTTCCATACTTCATTGCCGTGCATACACGGGCAGTACGGTTCGTTCTAGCTACTTCTAAAGACACTATTTTCAGGCACTAATTANGACGATCGAGCGGCAGCTGCTACACAGCGGTCCTAGTGTCCTGCAGTTCTGTAGTAGTGTTACTCGATATTTTTGTGTTCATTGCTTCCATACTTCATTGCCGTGCATACACGGGCAGTACGGTTCGTTCTAGCTACTTCTAAAGACATTATTTTCAGGCACTGATTACCTTCGCCAAGGAGGTTATGTTTTCGTCGGGCTTGTCTAGCTGTTTTTCTGTTTGTCGCCAAGATAACTCAAAAAGTTATGGACGGATTTTGACGAAATTTACAGGGATTGTGAGGTATGTTAGGAGGAACAGATGATTTACTTTTGGTCAAGATCCGTCTATCCGTTTGTTTGTCTGCTTTATTTTTCTCAATGCCCTAACTCAAAAAGTTTTGGACACATTTTTATGAAATTTACTTGAACTGTTAGGTATATCATAGAGAGTAAATGACCAAATTTTTGTGCTGATCTGTTTGTTCGTTCGTATGCTTGTTGCTGTGTTTGATTTATGCTTTGTTGTTGATAATATTAAAATGCAAAAATGATTGAATTTTGGTGCAGAACGGTTGGTTCGTTTGTATATATGACTTATGTTTGTCATAATGTTTGTAAGCAGCATAACTCAAACAGTTCTGAAAATATCTTAAAAATGCGGAAACTGTTAATACTATTAAAAGGCACAAATGATTAGATTTTTTAGTTGATACAAAAGAAATCATGGTTTCCGAGCCAATTTGAATTTTTCGTTACCGTTGCCTTACTTGGCGGAGGTATGTGCTCCCAGAGTGCTCTAGTTATTAATATTAAATTATAAGCTGAGGTCAGTTAGTTGGGAGAATACAGACCATCAGACACATCGCTGGGAGAGAAGTCGAGGTCTGGGCTCTTGTCCACCCTGAGCGGTTGCTATTGTGCATATATTCACAGACGTCACTCGGGGAATGTTAATATGAATTTTAATAATACTTCTCTAATGATAATATAATATAAATAGGCTTTCAAACTTTTATTTGCACACCCAACACATTTCTAATCACTAGCGAGCACTAGCACTATTTTATCCTCACAAAAGGGAAAAATGATGGCGAGCTGTGAATGTGCTACATGTGGGACTATAGGCACCAGTATAATTTGATGTTATTTCAGTGCAGCCCACGCTGAGGTAGCGGTTGTCGTAGTCAATGTTGTATTAGATTTGAGCATTATCAAGGTTGATTGACAGTCTTTGCAGTATTATGCAGTATTACTATGTAAGCAGTAATGTATGGGAATTACCGTACCCAATTGCCGAACTAACCCTGTTTCCGAACAAACATTATTATTTGGTAGGTGAAAATAATAATCCCATCTAGTAATGACTGTTTGTTCGGAAATAGAGTTAGTTCGGCAAGTGGGTCGTTCCCCTAGTCGCTTGAATTTCGTTCCACGAACTACTTTCATAATTTTCGGTATGTTCTGTGCTTTTTCTATAACTAATAAATTCGCTCAATTGTGTTGGTGAAGTTCTACCCGTGTAATACCATTTGTATTAACTTTTCCAGATTTCCTCAAATTTTAGTGCCATTGTCTGGGAGTGTCATTGAAAGTTACATGACATCCAAGACTGATATTTTTCAAGGCAGCACAACACAGCTCCCTAGTCGGCAAGGCTCAGAGCTTTGATGTTTTACACTAGTTTACTAAACAAGTATTGTAATAGAATTATTGTATGAATGCCTTCCTACGGGGAGAAATATATGTATTTTTTCTTTCTTTTCGATTGATAAGCACTGTCTTCAGGCTCATAACTACAACGGGTCCACTATAGGTACCAGTTCAATCAACAAGCTTGGTTGTTTAAGAGTTGGATTTCGCGAGTTCTTTATTATTCAAGTTCAATGCTACAACGACGCCGACTTTTAGGGTCCCTTAATCGTATCACAAATATTTACATTTGCGCCTATCATTTTGTGGGGAATTGGGCAGTATGGGAATAAGGAAGACAGAAATTATAGCCTCGAATTTACACCAGTAAGAATTGTAACTATGGCAACGGATGGGATCCGTTTGATATAAGATGTGATTTGGGCATATAGATTAACAAACGATCCCATAGATTGTCTCCTTTGCGTATGGGGAGTCCATAACAGCGGGATGAGAGAGAGTTTATTGCCAACTCAAAGAACTGATTTTAATGATTTCTGACATGCTCTAATTAAGGGCAGTAAGAGTGATGCTCTGCCACCGTGAAATGACTGCGATCAGCTCTTTCAATATTTAAATTTAAAAATTAATACAATAGCCAAGTGGCACGCATCTCTTCCTTTGCAGCAGAGACACCACAAATGTTTAAACATAGGCTGACTTCGCTAGTAATTTATTGGGGTATATGGAGACTCACCAGCACATGGTGCCATGGTTCAGGCTCTCTCATTCTCAAGTTATCCTCATTTTAGTGGCCCATCCTGAATCACATCGGAAGCCACAATTTGACGCTTCTTTTGTTTTTCAGGGCAGTAAATGGACTGACTCTCTTCAACGAATATACGTAATATTTTTCTACTTTTCTTTATGTATTCTTCCTCCGTCAGAAAGCCATAGAACTTTTTTCTTCTCATGCTACATGAACAATGCTCACCTGCTGTAATGCTGACTTCCTTATTATTCTTTTCTTTTCCTTAAGCAGCCCAACTGACACTCGGGACATATTTTTTTGCTCTTCCTCCACATTCCGCAACGATTCATTCTCTTCCAACGTCCGCAGCCGTAGGATTCATTCAAGTGGAGCACTATTAGTCACTGTAGATCATCCGATTCTATTGACTCGCCGGAGTAATTTTACCCAAGTCCGTTTCCCGTGGTGGCTTTTAGAACCGCCCTCAGAACTCAAGCGGGAGTTCCTCAAAGCGAGTCTCCGACCACGGCGGAGGTCTTATCCAGTGCCTGGCCCCCTGTGACGTCATGTCTCCCTGATGCATTACCTCATCGCTAATCGACGCAAAGACGCATTTGTTAGGTGAAGCAAGCTATCACGATGTTCGATTCGTTCGCGAGCTTTGTGCCAAGGAGGTGGCGGCGATGGTTATAAGGTGCCTCTGCGATTGTGTGTGGTTCACCCAACGGGAATGAGGAAATTTTTGTAGTGCACTGACTAATGGCTATTGGGCTGATCAAGAGTGCTGCGGTACGGTTGCCTTATGACACTGGGCAGAGCCTTTGTGTGGTTCTGGTACTTTTTTGTGTGCTATGATGAATCAAGGAATTGGAGAAACTAAATTACTGCCTTCAGCGGCCAGCCATGTGTTTGTTCTTTAATAGATGCCTGATTTTTCCAGAATTATGACTAGCCTATTCTGATATTTGTGTCTTTGTAGCTTGGCTGTTAACTACGAAGGTAAGGTGATCCAAGTATCCATCAGTAAAAATCATTCGAGCAGATCGTAATAATACAAGATTGCCTAGTACACAAGCATAGGTAGAGTATACATTTGTTCTAACACATTGAGCGCTTGTTGGCTTAATGAATAAGGTAATGACACCCTTTGTAGAAACTTCATTTAATAACAAGTTGTAGAGTGTACTGTACATAGCAGGTTTGTACGCTATATTCGATTCTTGGTACAACGTTGGATTTTGTTGGCGCTTGAAGTCCAGTTTTGCTTGTTTTCTTAAGGAAATATGGGTAGAAGATTTCGAATGTTCCCATTTCCCATGAACTGTGAGTCCAACGGGAAAAATAATGAAGAATTCCAAGTGTAGAAGCTTTCAACGTACTAGCGACACTGTCCAGTGTTGACTTTTTCTCGAGATTCGGATATCATTACCTATTCGAATGACGTCGCTTTGTTCGCTGTAACATAGTCATTTAATTACTGCACTCAAGTTAGTGACTAGTTACGGTTAAAGCAATCGACCTAAATTTGTATATTTCCCTGTAGAAAGTCCCATAAGTTTCTCATCACAATAATACACGAGCTCACCCTCATTTTCCACCAAATTATTTGCACTTACATGCCTCGCCGGATCCGGCATTATAAATTTTTATGTTGCAGAACAAGCAAGGTCGGATCATCGGACCAGCATGCACAAGCTTTCATTATTCTTGCATAAATTATTATGGGGAACAGCTACAAAAATGCTTTCAACCGGCACGACTCGTAATTTCTGACTATATGATCTGCACACACGGGGAGAGACTCTTCTATCATAGCAACGGATAAGTAATCATAGCCAGGAAGGTCTGATGAGATCTTTTTAATTCGTCCCTGTCAAGGTATGAGTTTCGCGACCACCCAAGAGCCGTGGTCTGATTATTGAGTGAGTAAGTGAGTGAACGACTGTGTTGAGCGATGAAGCTTGGGCTTGTAACGCGCGTGTGCTTCAAAATCTTGGACACGAAAAACGTCAAACTTTTATGGAGAGCATTCCTTTGCGGCCATAAGCACGGCTTCATATGGACTGCATGCTTTTGGAGCGGTGATCTATGTTACTGTATGCCAAATAAACTGGTTCATACGGGTCCATTTGCTACTATAGAACTGGACTTTGTTGCTGTGGCTGCTAAAGTTTCGTTTTGTTAGCAAAATCTCCTTTTGAATATGTTACTCCTATAATACGGCCATAATTGCATCTAAATTCCGTGTTGTGGAACGTGCCTCTAAGGACCCATACGCCAGTTACGCCGCTTTATTTGGATTAATATACCACCAGACCGGGAGTATACGAATATGTATGTTACTATGTACAACAGTCTACATGTAACTGTGTTGCATTTGTGTTGCTGCAGTTGGGATCGTATACAAATTAAACGAATACACACAATGTGAATAGCGCTTCAACTAATCCATATGGATTCCTCCACTAAGCAATCGGATCCACAAAAGTCTGAACGAGGTTAGAACTCACCTATATAGAGTTTTACTCCAATACCTGGAGACCGTATGAAACTATTTCCAGAACGAGTCCATACGCAGCCGTGCGCAATTAAAGAAGGTTCACACCAACTGAGTGCGATAGGAACTTCCCCTCCCCCCCCCACAGCCTTGCATGGTGCTAGATACCGTTAGCACAAGTCCATATGAACGAAGCGATGCCTCAGTTAGCTCCACACGGTCCTATTGTCTAGTAAGGCCGCTGCCGCACACATACGTGTTAATTTGTACCACAGTGTCTATGTTTCGAGGTTACCACTCTGATCGCTTGATATCCTCATGTTATGTCAAGGGAACCTCTCATGCTTCCCGCAGGTTATCTGTACCCCCGAACTTGCTTCCATCATGCACCTTACATTATTTATTATCTTTGTTCTGTTCGTCCTGTTCTTACGGACTCGCTGTTCTCATGCCCGCGGTTGTTCTCCTTGCTTGTGCTCCACATCTCTCCCTACGCTTCTCGTGAAGCTCCGTCTTGGTGTCTAGGATGGCTTGTGCTTACGTTTATGTTACTGATGAATCTCCTACTAACATTACCAGTGCTGATCATGGTCGCCTTCATTAATTTGTACCATGATGAAATTCCTTCCGGTTACTGCTTCATATTTGCATTTTTCAAAATTCAGTCACACTCGTTCTTCTTGTGCAACACTGTCTGCGATCGAAACGCACTTCACCTTCTTTCACTAGGGTAACTGTGCATATTGTGAAGACTAACAGGTACTTTCTATTCTGGGATTACTAAAATTTTCTTATTATTAAGTATATTCTGTAGCATTAATGCATTTTCAGATACTTTATTTGAAGTATGATATGTAGTCCTAAAATGAAGTGTTTGTGGTCATTATGTTGAGCTTTCGCAAAAAAAAAAAAAACGATGCATTCTGGTAGAGTTGTTATCAGTTCAGTCCCATATCTCCGCTACAATTCTTTTTGTATATGACCTAAATTGTCTCTACCATTGCCTTCCGAAACTGGAACTGTTATACTTGTTATTTTTGTGTACTGCTTTAAATGAAGAAGCAGAAAGAATTGCCCTCTCGATGGTGCATGCGTAAACCAGCGTTGGTTCAGTATTCACCATACCTCTTGCATAAAATGTCTTTTGCGTGAAATATAATCCTATGCTGAGGTCCTCGAGTGATCCCTTCTTACGAGAGAAACTTGACCTGAGCAAAGAAGGAGAGCGCTCTCCTTGTTTAGAAACATCATCAGCTCCAGTTATTAGGCAGCCATCACGTGTATAAAAGCTCTTTAGATACCCCTTGATTATAATCCCTCTAGGAGGTCTGCCATGATCGACACCGCGAACAACTTAGACTGACCTTGTTACGCGCTGCAATTGTGTGCTATTTCGGAACAGACGACCTGCCAACTCGAAAAATTGCCCCGGTCGTCAGGAGTTGTCTAAAGGCACAGATCTACCAAAGACACAGGGGCGGACTTCAGCGAATCTGCTCAGACTGTGTCAAAACAGCTGATGGGAATAATTTGCCTGGTACGTGTAGGAACGTTTGATATTTCGTAATAACTGGAGAGCTAATATGCAAAGTACAGTAATGCCTTTACTTTACCATAGACGTTACTACCCTAGCCATGTCAGTAATCCAGGTGTGCTGGATGAAAATCTCGATCAAAACGATAGATATAATAAATAATTGCATAGTAGTCGAGTATAAGAACGTTTGATACCACGTGATTTTTACTGAATTCTAAAGGAATTTTGCAGGTTGCCATACCTTACCGGTCTAGATCTGGGAATATTTGCCGGGCAGCTGCTCATCCATGCCCCTAATTATAAAAAAGGAGAATTGCTTGTTTTGTTCTGTCTTATAATTCTTTTGCAGCATGCAAGCACTGTTATCCTTCATTCAATTTTTTTTCATTCGTAGAATAAGCCTATGTTGTTTACCTTTCCATTTCTTTAAGCCTTTAGTGGCTGCAGTGACGTGTTTCGATAGTTGAATAGTAGGGTTATATGGGATTTGGTTTTGGATCGTCCAATAAAAATTGCAGCATATCAATTACTATTTCTCTCCGTTTGTCAATTCTTCGCCCTCGCTTCATGCTCTCATCATCATCTGTTGTTATCAACTGTCAACTAAAAAATTTGGCGGTCTCTAGATTATATCATTTAGTGTTGCATTGCCGTTACGAGAAAATCTTTGTACGGTGCAGTAAGTCTGTCCAACATGGACTGCTATGTACCTATAGAGGCGTCCCCTTGCCCTCCATGCAGAGACCGCTGCTCTGTTTACGTTCCTACTGCTCTACCCCCGCGGACGTTCCACACGGTGACGAAATGATGAAGAATGAGTGCGATTTGTGACTAGATGTCAGAGATAAGGAACTATTTGAGTCACCCATCGAGTGAGCATTGTGTGCGAAAATAAGGTAATTACAGAATGATTCGTGCCTTTTGGCTTTCGACACGGGAACGGAGTTGTTCGTCATAAGATGCTTGATAGCGAGTGATGCGCAACGAGTTATGCCATTGGATCTTCAGATCATAACGAAGTGACATGCTCAACGAGCCGTCGACATAATGCTGTGTACTCTTCGGTAATAGCTCTTGCTTTAACTACACGATTTTCCTGTTATTGCAAGGAGCATCACTAGTGAATATTTATATGTCAGCAGTACTCATTTCGATTGTTTTGTCCGCGGGTTGGCGAGGAAATGGCTGATTATGAAAACAGTATTGACGAAAGGTAAAAAATATATAAAGAAATGTTCCAATTTGCTTGTTAAACAAGATTTTACGCAGTTAATGCAACTGATTGCATTGCAAAGTATGAGTACGCTGCTGTAGTGTCATATCATGCCATCGTGCCGGTGTATATATGTTATACTTCATATGTTATTCCCATGTTACTCCTATAATAGAATTCCCATGTTATTCATGTAATGTTAATCCTATGTTATTCATACAATGTTATTCCCACGAGAGTGAAATTAATTCATGAAAGATATCGTTAAGTACAAAAAATACGCTGCTGTAAAATGCGCATTTTCTTGTATGTTACTTTCGCATTAACGAATCGGTAAATGCTATCTGATAAATAGTGTAGGGCAATGATTTTCTTTGTTGGGGTACTTCTGGAACGTTTGCTATTAATGTCTGTGTTAGTATGCGTCTGTGCAGACGTTGTGATGTCTATAGTGTGCGTGCCATGTGTGAGTGGTAATAGCGTAATGACTAAGTGCGTATATCGCTTCTCTGTTAACCCTTTCTTCACTAATGGTGTCTCTAAATACAATGCAGCGTCATTCTATTGTTATTATTGTCGAAAACAGCGTTTATTTGTTCTGGAAATTTTGGTATTATTTTCACAAGCTGTTGCGAAGTTTCACCAAATTTAATTAATTTTTGTATCTAAGTGCCCAGTAGGTGAGTTATTAACACCAATATGATGTAATCTCGGTGAGCACAGGGCAAAAATATATAGAGAAACTATTACCACCCGTAAAATGTATGTTCTCTGTGCACATGACAGGAATAAAATTAAACTGGCACAGTATTCGTGACGGGCAACTTGACAGCTTTGTTCAGAAGCGCCTTTTTTGTTCTCATACTTTTCAAAAATTTTTACCTTCCCAGAAACTAAAACTGTAATTCAGCTTTTGCCCGTGCCACGTAAGGTGTAAATTTTGTTAGGGATATATATAACTTGGGAAACAATCTTCTGCACAGTCTATTGATATAGTGAATGCACATTCTCCGCGTAAAAAAAAAGTTTTGATAAGTCTTAGTCTTATTGCAAATCTACGAATGCTTAGTGCCAAAGTAATCGTATCCCTGCATAAATTTAATGGCAAAAGGTTGAACTATTATCGAGTTTCGAAAGCTAAATGCCAATGGATCAAATATACCGGTTCCATGCACCCACCAAAAAAAGAAATCAGTCACGTTTTAATTAGTGCTATTCTTACAAAACTTTATGTTTTTAATACTTGCGTTCAAGGGTTAACTCAACGGTTAGCTAGACGATATAAGCGGCAAAGGGCTAACTATATCCTTGTCTGTGAGCTGTCGATGTACAAACAATGTTTTGGGCTGCGTGCCAATTCTTACATTTGCATTATTTTTATCACACTCTTACATTATTGCTTGGTAGCTCACAAACTCCCGCAGAGGCCTTCCAAACCATCCGTAGTTCCAGATTGCGCCCCGTACGGAAGACCACCCTTATTTGGTCCACCATTCCCGTCANGCCAATTCTTACATTTGCATTGTTTTTATCACACTCTTACATTATTGCTTGGTAGCTCACAAACTCCCGCAGAGGCCTTCCAAACCATCCGTAGTTCCAGATTGCGCCCCGTACGGAAGACCACCCTTATTTGGCCCACCATTCCCGTCAAGTACGGGTTGCATGTTCAGACTTGGCTGACTTGATCGCGCTCTGCTTGCCCTTGGCTGATCAAAGCACCTCTGCACATCCTTTACTCCTGTTAGACTAAGTGTTGGTTTCCTTTCTT
This sequence comes from Parhyale hawaiensis, assembly GCA_001587735.2. Lineage (NCBI taxonomy): Eukaryota > Metazoa > Arthropoda > Malacostraca > Amphipoda > Hyalidae > Parhyale > Parhyale hawaiensis. Next base: position 1,902,753 of record LQNS02278153.1, read on the forward strand.
CTTCTCTCCGGAAACATTAATAAGTATCACAAAAACAGAACATCGGATCCTGCGAGCACACAATCGATTGAGGGGAGCACGTAACGCATGTGGCTATCAAACTTCCTACCTACCGTACGTACCTTGCTGGTCTATGGGAGCTGCTTCGAATGTAATCCGTTTCGACTGGATACTTTTCTCGCTAGACTGTTCCGATGGAAGGCCGCTAATACAGTGGAGAAGATGTGTTCCTTATTTTGCTAGTGTTGAGCATGAAAAAATTATAAAACCTTTCTTTTCTAAGTTAAATTGTTGTCGCTTTTATTTCGGCGTTTGTTTTTAGTTTTTTATTCATGTTCACGATTACGACTACTAACGATAGTTTTTGTTCAGACTGATGGAAAAAATTCAACTCAATTATAGCCTTCTTTACATGTTTTAAAGTACATTAATGTTCCTATTTTTAGTTTGATCATACCTTACATGGCATTCTATCTCAGTGTTTGACTGCTGGGTTTCTGTTACTTTTTTCTGCTTATCTTCGCTGTAGGTATGGTTAACATTAAACTTTTACTACACTGTAGTATGTGGCCATTCTTATTATTATTGTATTTCATCTCGCATGGACACCTTCTGCAAGTTATTCTCTTGCTATCAATACAGTTTACTTGTGTCTTATCATTCTTTTTAACGACGTCTCTCTACACATTTTCGTCGTAACCTACATGAAACAATAGACTTTCTTTTAATGGAACTATTTGAAGAATGATCGAGCAGCCATTTACTTGGTCAAAACTTAATACATGTCTGCATTATGATGTCATACGAGCGTCAATGGCTTACGTGAGAAAATTTGGTATCAACGTATGTGAACAAAGCCGAAAACATATGTTTTCATCTTTTTCGTAAACACAAGTTGCAAGTGATGTATGAAGTTTTTTTCTGGAAATCGTTGTTTTCGTATGAAATACCCCGAATAGGGAGTTCTACTGCCATGTTTGTTCTGGAGTTCCAGTTTCATATATTTTCACAGTGGCAACACTCCAAGAACTTCTGTTAGGGCAGCCCTGCCTCCCACACCGGCAAGTATTCCCAGAAACCACGCAAAAAGTCAACTAGTGATTAGTTTCTCTATAAAAAAAGTCGTGATCGATTACCGCTGTGCAGTTATTATGGGTCATTACCAGTGATTTCCAATGCCGCTTGATTGTTTATTAACAACGTTTGTGATTAACAATGATTGGATTGACGGCTTTATTATATAATTAGATATTACCTTCAGAAATGAGCTCCGTAACGAGGGAGGGTTGGCGGATTAGCAACTTTACGTGCAGGCTACAGTAACTGTAGCCGCGCCAGTTTTTCCCAAGGCTTTATGTGATATAGTATATCAGGACGCTAACGCCTCGTATATTTATGCACAAAATTTATTATTTTATCTCAGCAATGTGCACCGCTGCCTCTAAGGGATGGTGTTATAATAGTGTCATTCGAGTGAGAAGTGAAATGCTCTTTTCTTCCTGACATGTCGACTTGATTTTGATATAATGGCAATAGGTCTTACATGACCGGAGTATGAGCCGCGGCGGCTCTATGGGAAAGGGTTTGTTGGTCCGTCTGCTTCAAGCAATCTAATCTACTTTCGGCTTTGTTGATTTTACACAAAATATAATTTGTGTTTTCTCCCTTAAGAAAAATTTGCCTCTGCTCGAAAACAAAAACTACGCAAAGCGTAAAATTCGTTGCTCGTTGCATTCATATTTCCTTATTTCGGAAAAAATAAATTTTCCTAGCTGTAGGAACTATCCACATTTTTAGAGCCTCCTCCCTCTTAGCAAAAAAGAAAGTTGTACTGTGGTGGCGACATTTTGATACTGTACTCGTGTGTCCGCTCTCACGGACAATGTCTGTTCGGCTTCAGTGCCTCTTAAACTTTTGCCGTGCAGGTTTCTTATTTTGCGGGCTGCTACGTGTTTCCTTCCGGACTCTTGTTTGCTTTTAGAATAATTCATAACATTTTTTCAGTCATAGCTAGTTACTTTTGACGTTTTGTTTGGACGAACTCCTACTGTAGTTTTCTTATTTCCTTCAATGTTTTCAATCGAAGGCTGATCCTTTCCCATTCAGTGAGCACATGAATGCCATGGAGATTGAATTAATCATGTCACCTCTAATCAGAAGCTGGGATTACTCCTTTCTGGAAACAAATCTCCGAGGCTTCTTTATTTTCATACTCGCTTGATGTCATGCCGTAGCTTATTTTTCATACTAGCGTTAAGTTTTCGTTCTGTTCTTCTATGTCTGTCCACCTTGCTGCTCACTCCATCTGCAGTGATGGTCTGTGTTTATAATTAGCTGTGTTGCTCGTTTTGTTCCACCCATTTACGCCTAAATTTTTTTTTCTCGTACGAATAACACTGTTGATATTGTACCCAAATAGGCAGAGGTTATCATACCAAAGAGTTTCGTTCTTCATCTCCGTGAATAAGTATTTTCGGCTGTTGGAACTTAAGCTTAAGCTATAACAACCTGATTTCCAGTGGCCGATCGATGGACGGCATGCTTGAAAGGAATTTAGTTTTGTGCATTTTTATTTTGACGCTGCTTGAAAGAGTAGTTTTCCTGTCATGTGCAGTTGTACAAATACAACCGCGTCAGTACGTTATCTGAATTTTTAGTGGTTTTTGTGATTGTTTATTTCTCATAAGAAAGCTTGTCTTGTCTATTTATGGCAATATAATAATTACAGTGCGGAAGCACTTTACTTCAAGAAGCAAATTCAACTGTATATTGAATATTGGTACTTGTCACAGTGTCAGTTCTTATTATCTATAGAGTTGATGTAAGAAATTATTCAATGAGTTGAGTGCTCATTCTTTAGTTTACATTTATTTAAAATTAAGCTTGTCGCTTGATTTATTTATATGATGTGTAGAATTAAAGTAGAGAGGTTGCTCTGTATCGATCAGAGAGCTGGAGGTCGTGAGTTGGACCAGCGAGCATTATTGAGATCGCTCCATCTTAGGCTTGTCTTCGGCAATTTCTGTGGCAGCTGATCAGGCGATGGTTTGGAAGCTCGCAAGACAGATGGCCAGGGAAAGGGTTCAGTCTTTGATGGATTGGACTCCACACCAAAAAATGTATTAATTACTGCAGCAGACGCTGGCACGCGCTGGCTTGCTCTTGGCATTTCTTTCTCGGTCTGTAATGCATGGTTCTGTGTGCGTTTATTAATATAGCTGAATGTGCTTGCTTGCCCGTGACTAGACTTTGCTTCTATTTATTTTATATTCCTGCTGTTGTCTGTTTTACTGTGTTCTACGTCCCTGACTCTCCATTTCTATGCGCAGGGATTTTTCTTGCATGATTTAACCCCATTTTTGACAATAACATTTCCCTTTTCCATTTTAATTACACTACGAGCAGATATATTGAGACCCAAACCCAAACTAATTTCTAATCTGCCTGTGACGATTACAGTCATGAAGTTGCAGCTATGCTGTGAACACAAGTATTCCCTTTATTTCTGTATATAACTTACCCTGGAGCTTATTTGATGCAACTCTTGAAATTTACATTAACTCCAGCACACGCTTTCGTTAACTGCTCGTGTTGTGTTCTATCTTCGAGTTGCCGTTTACTTACAAACTAGCGGACCCATGGCCGTCAAATGGAAGTAGAGAATGAGCTTCGGCACTTTGTATGTGATCAGGTCATGATCCTACTACAAGCTTTAAGGAGATGCATTACATTCACCCTTGCCGCAGCCCGATCTTTCTTTAATTTTTATAATGAAAGGATAGGAACACATTCAAAAACACCTCTTTTTTCAGAACAGTCCTGCATCTATTGTTGAAAAAAATTATCGGCATTTTCACGCCACGAAGCCAGTATATCGCGAGTATATCGAAGCCAGTTTTTGTTAAGAGAAAATTTATGAGAGAGTGAAAAGAAAATTGGATTCTACACACAGGAACAAACTTTATCCGAACCCTTGAAGGTGGGCTTTCCTTCAACCAGAAGGAACAGAAGCATTTTACAGAGGTAAGGCACCGAATGAAAGACAGCTGTATTACAGTAAACTAAGACTCCTATGTGTATTTCACGAAAAGGTTCTTTTCTCAGAAGTATGTGTCAACGGACTTCGCCTTGAGAACCTCCATATTATACTACGTACAGAAAGACTTAAGAGTTAATAACTGCTTTGCATAGTCTGGACTATGGATTCTACTCTGTGTTTACAGAATGAAATCCACATTTGTTCGTTCAAGAATGAAATACGCCATGTCATGTGACAGTAATAAGTACCTATGTAGTTCAATAACTACTTGCTCAGTTTCACATCTGCCTTCTATTAGTGGGTCCCTTTCATTTTATGCTCGTTTTCGCTTACCTTTCTCTATTAAATAACTTGCAATATACTGTATATGTCGCAAACTAATGCAACCTTCTGTTCCTTAATGATATTACGCGCCACTCGGCAATTAGTCATCATCTCTGACTTGCCTAATTTGCATATGTTCATTAGCGTCATTGTTTCCCCGGTCTTTTTTATTGCGCTGGTTTAGAGTATATCATTTGATATTCTAGACTCCTCGATATATTTCAATGAAGGTGCGCTGCTCTGGCGAGCCCGGGAAGCTATTATATAGCACAACTCATAAGAAAACGTCATCTCCAACTGGGGCACAAGCTATCGGCGGGTCATCATCGTCATCCATCCTGCGTTACGATCTTGCTGAGCGCGTCATTGCAAAATGCCGAATTAACTGCAGCGCAAGCTTCACTCCAGCCGCAATAAAGTGAGTGTTGAAACCTGGCGCAGTAGGAGGTCTGACCAACCCTGCCGCTCTACAGCCACCGGGCCGCCGCTTTCTGCGGGATGCCTTCCCGCGGCTGAAAATTTGCTGATATTGTTGAAATTTCTTAGCTAAATCTGGCTCTGTAGGAGGTCCGACCAATCCGACTATTCTGCAGCCATCGGGCCGCCGCTTTCCGTGGGATGCCTTCCCGCGGCTAAAATTTTGCTGATAGTGTTAAAATTTCTTAACAAAAATCTGGCTCTCCTGAAGGTCCGACCAACCGGACTATTCTGCAACCATCGGGCCGCTGATTTCTGAGGGATGCCTTACCGTGGCTGAAATTTTGCTGGTATCGAGAAGTTCCTGAAGAAAACCTGGTATTGTGAGGGGTCAGAGTCACCAAACGTACCGTTGTACAGCACCGGACTTCTCATTTTCAATGCTGGACTTTCCTAAATCCGGAAACTTTTCGATACACAAAAAACATTGTTGCCACAGCCCATATCTACAAATGAACCGGTCGATCTCCACTTCTCGAGTACATTGGGTAATTGCTCTCTGTGGCTTCTATTCCAGTGGCAAGTTGCATCCTATTTAAATTTCTTAATTACTTGCTCCTTTTCAGTGGAGCTTTCTAACGTACATACAGTGAAATCGAATTGTGTGTGGATTCTCTGTGATAAATTTGACCCAAGTATTATTTTTTTGCAAAAGTTCACTTGCACTGTCGGTGACTGTTACTTCCCACCATGCTACCGTTCTGTGGATTGTTTTCCCAATGCAGTATGACTATTTATCGTCGTACTTTTTTCTACGTCATGTACACAAATCAGTCGAAGTTGCAATGGCAGTCAAGAAGCTAAATCGCTCTTTAGGTGGTGTGTACAATTATTGAATCTCTTGTTCTTGCAAGCAATATCCTGCCGAAGTACGTTTCATTTGCATCATCCATGACGAAGTTTTGCTTGAAAATTTGGATAATGAACAAAGCAGATTAATGTACTGCTATAACTTAGTTTTACATTCCACTAATTTGTTCATTTGGTTTTGAAGTTATGTATTATTGCTGGCATAGCGGTTTTTTCTTCAATAATTTAGTCTCCTGCATTGCTAAGATTTTGTTGCGATGTTCAAACCTAACGGAGCATTCCGCAAGTAGCATTCTTGCTGTTGACCATTCTCTGCGGCATTACAATATACTCATATTTTATTTTTGTATTCTATGACTAGACCTCATAACGCTTAACTTTTTTGGCGTGAATATTTTTTAAACATGGAAACTTGAACTTATGGTTCGTCGCTTACACAGTCGTAAAACAAGGGAATAGTAATTTCTGCTCTTTGGTTGTATAATGAGGCAGATTTCCTTCAGCAACGGTTAAAGAACTTTTCGAAACATAATATTTTAATTTCAGCCAGAGGATGGTTTTTTTTTCGTTTCGTTCTTACTTTACTTGTGTCGTAAACAAGAAGTTAATCTATTTATATTGAAGACACTTTGATCGACAAGCTTGCAGTTGGCCTTATCTGATAGCGTATTGCGTGACGCCATTCATTTCTGAGAGAAATATTTCCCTTTTATTCATCATGCGACCTCCCACCTGCTAATTGCCTGACAAATCAGGTGCTAAACCGAACCGAGGTTCTTGTACCGAGCATAAACTCCCGGCGGGGATCGCTTCTCTTGCGCTCTTGAGTTCAGAGCATAACGCAACTACCGTACATCTAATGTGTGACTACAATGATATGGATTATAGCTTGTGTACTTGTGTTGCGTATGGTAACTTTGAGGTAATTGACTGTGTTTGTGACAAACGTAGTCGTATTTGATGATTGTTGAATTTGCTACATACCCAGTTGACAGCGATCGAAGTAAGGCTATGTAAAAGAGAGATTCACCTATAAATGAAGGTTTGTCAGTAGCAAATGTACCATATTTGATTACTTTTTAATGTTACATAATTGTCAGTGCTTCAAGGATATGCCTATATAAAGATACAAATATCGTCATAACTATCCGCGCTATAGTAATAAATATTACCGTATTTTTAATGCTAATTTATCCTTTGTTGGCTCCGCCCTAATATCTATGTTGCGTGATATGGATGATATACCAGTTAATGTTTGCCTCCTGCGTTTAGTGACATAACCCCTAATTGATATTGCACCATTAGTAAATATTATAGCGCAGTGCTTGTTTCCAAAACTATAACATAAAACTTTTATTTTATAGTCGGTGAGCGCGTTTTCTTTTACACGGTCTTTATACGATCTCACCCGCCTTAGCGTATTTGCTTAGTTTTATTTTTTTACCACACTCAGTTGATGGTTGCAAGAGAACTGTAGTTCTAGTTCTTCACTTCCTGCAGTGCAGGTAATCCATCACAGCTAACCGCAGATTGCTGCAGCTAACAATTTCTGCAAATTCGCGTGTTCCTTACAACGCGTTAAGGCTCTTAATTTTCACTTACTGGCAGCTCTTCCGTACCCGAACAACTTAAAAAGCTTACAAAAATCCACCATCGCTTCCATAACCAAGTTACGCTAAACATGCAACAACTCGCGCTTCTTTAACCAGGCTTCGATTTTTCTTAGGAATTACATCGTTCAAATTATCAAGAAAAGCTCCACTCAGCGATGCAGAGCTTACCAGCGACCTGGTGGTTGAACCTCCTTCCAATTATCCTGATATGCTATTTGCGATGAGGAAACTACAAAGTTCACTTCTGATGGAAAACAAGCACAAAATATTTATTTCGTAAAACGGGTGTTTTTATTTCAGCAACTGGAAAATAGAATCGTTAATATGTTTGTTCAATAGGAGAAAGGCTACGTCTGCCGTGTTTTCGTATTTACTACAAAATGTAGTTATTCATTGTTCAACCCCGTACGACATCACTCTGTAATATGTATGTGGCATCTTTTACTAAAACAGCCTCTAAAGACCTCACATATAGCATCGCTATTTAATGAACAATGAAAAACGTCCGAAACTGCTTCTATGTAATAGAAAAAAACCTTTAGCGGGTTTAATTATGTTGGCATTGTGCACTGCATGCTTAGATTGGGTGGCGATGAAGTTCCTCCTTGCAAAGGAGCGTCTTTCTGATTTCACGCTCCTTCTGATCTTACTTTCAGCAGTTCTTCCTCTTCTTTCGCAAGTAACTCTTTTCATGAGCGTTGATCGAGTGTGTGAGGACACACCGTGTATGAGTTCCTCGTTTCTATCGTCATACTATTACTATATGTCCCTTCCTTCTCCCTCTGTGAGATTGCTTTAGTAGTGGAAACGGAAGCTTAAACTACTTACTTATAATAATTAAAGGAGCGTGGCCAGTAGCAAAACTAACTTCACAACGCAATAGAACTACATGAAGTTCACACAAACTGTGTAGATATAACAGCAATAACGAAGAGCCGTACCCCTAGCTATCGTTAGCGGTGGGGTCAAAGAAACCGCCGGTCAGAACCTTTATGCAGAGTGTGTCAAATGTTTGTCAGTTTGTTGACGCTAGCCACAATTCTCTCAGATGCCTTGCTCTCCTAAGTTACAATAATGAGCAAAGCAGGTCCCCCCTCGAACGCTAGAGGCATCCTGTGCAAAAATTCCTCTTAGAACAATCCCGCCATGATCAAGCACCTGATTCCCCAGCTCCCTCCCCCTAATACTAATGAGCTGCAAGAATCCTAAGCAAACTGCCTCTAAAGATGCCAGAATAAAAACCATCGCTAACTGATACACCCATAAATTATGAAGGCAATCCGGTTCCCTCAATATATTAGCAAATCGTCTCTCAAATCTTTTTCTTGATCTATCATGTGTTTACATTGCAGCGAAGAGTTTTTTGGCTCGGACTATAAGGGTTGTAGATAAGCTGGGCCTGCTAGCTGCATCAATTATACGAGTACGAATAACGTGCCTTTAGCTGCGAGGAATTTCCAGGACCTCATTTTATGAAGCATTTTCCGGTGCGCTGCCGCAAATTTATTGCAATAAATTCTTCCGTTTTGATTTAACTTTGCTGAAATTAAGGCTCAAGTCTAATTACAATATTAGGGATGATCCGTTCCTCGAGCAACATTGGTACGTTAACAAGACAGATGGGATCAATTAACTTGATCGCTCGTCTAAGCTCAATAAGGCAACCTCTGCTTAACCCGACAAATTATTGCCTCTAAATAAATCACTCCCGATTGAAAGATTGGTGGCGAGAAATGCTATTTCGACTTGAATCCTTTAATCATCTTGTTAGACTTCCTAACCGTAATCAGAAATGCTAAGTGAATATGAATAAATCCTCAGCTAAGTGTGGAAACTGGAGTAATGATTTTGTATGGAACAATAGCGCAAATAGCTGTGATTATAATCGCAGTAATATTTAAGTATGCTAATTACTAATGAAACAACGAACTGATTACTAATAAAGAAGCGAAGAATTTTAACCTACTTTTGTAATTCAATTATAGAGAAAGATGTGCGAACTTGATATAGAATCACTTTAAAAATCCTGATCGCCCAACTTAAATGGGGAAATTCATCTCCTCTACGTTGAAACAAAGCGGCTTACATTTTCTGTAATTAATTTCTATGGGGCAAATCTTGCAAATTATTGATACTGGACCGAGGGCCATTTCTAGGGCAATAATCGTCGTAGGCCTACACGGCCAACAGGTTCTTTCCGCTCCACAAACAATAGGCGACAGCTATGTAAACAAAAATTCTGGGCCATTTACTTTCGGTGAAGAGCCTAGGCCTCGGCCTATCATCATTGCTGAATATAAATGAGGACACTAAATAATCTTAGCAGTACAAATCATGTCTGATTTGTTAGTGAACATAACGTTAGGACGATATGCAGCGATCTGGGTGTTTGCATAACTCCTTCGCTGTTTCCGTTTATTGAAGCTTTGAGTGTCAACATCCGCCAAGCGACGCATGCGTGCGCGCTGTCGCTGCTGAATTTGCTCTCAGTTTCTGTGTGCACAAGTCTGGTTATTGCGCCATACTCTAGTATTTCTTACTCATTTCTTTACGGCTTTCCGCAGTACTGTTAAAGATATTAATTGCAGTTGCATGTGGTACTTCGAATTGTGTGGTGACATTAATGCTTACATATTTGCTCGTCTACTTTTTGATCGGGTTTAAAATTAAAAGTCCGTACGAGGCTTTTGTTGAATATTTTGTATTTCATATGGTAATGCGTGTGTGCAATTTTATTCATTGTTTGCATTCGTTCTGAGTGTTAGTTATCTCGATAAAAGACTTTGACCGTATTATTATAAGCAACTATTAGAAGTTGCTTTTATTGAAGACTATTAGCCACAGTAAGATTCCAGAGGCTGCTAACTATGCCTGTAAATATAGTAATTAGATCAACTTTAGATATAAAATTGATCGTCATCAAATTAAGATTTCACTATATACTATTTCAATTCGCTGTTGCATTGTCAATTAAAAAAAACTCGATTCCCATATATTACCTTTGAGTTTACGGTACATGATGTGTTCGGTGGAGAAGGGGCGCAGTAAATATAAATTACGGAACCTATACTAATATGCAATCAAATGTAGAGGTTATTCGTAAATCAGTGCTACATTTATACGTTATTGACTTAAGTAATGTACTGGGTACATAACCGCAGTTAAGAGCATGCTCGTAAAACAAAGCTATGAATTGAGTACAAACTTTTTTCTGTTAATGGTTATCATTCTTTGGCGCTTGCGCCTAGTATCTACCGAACGTTGTATACGTTTTTTTAAATAACAATACAGAGTATGACACAGGAGTAATTAACAGCTTCAGTGTTGTACTTGTCGTTGCTGTTCCTCACTTAGTAGAATAGTTCTCAGTAAGAATAAAAACACTAAACTAGCGATAAAAATCATTTATTACGCATTCAGACCAGCTAGTTTCGACAAACGTCATTCTCAATGAATGCATCTGGAAATAAAAAATCAATAACACCGTCAGATAATAGTTCATACAGTAAAAATAGAAGAAAACTAAATCCACAAGGTATATAACGCGTGTACAGCTGTTTGATCTACATTTAAAGATGGGCGATTTCTTGCTGTATAGAGAGATATACAATAGCTAGAAATCGCCATGTCTACATGTAGATCAAACAGCCGTACCGTTATATACCATGTAGATTTAGTTTTTTTTTTTCAATTTTTACTGTATGAACTATTTTCTGACGGCGTTATTGATTTTTATTTCCAGATGCATTCATTGAGAATGACGTTTGTCGAAACCAGCTGGTCTGAATGCGTAATAAATGATTTTTATCGCTAGTTTTGTGTTTTTATTCTCACTGAGAATTAGGTTTGCCACCAGTCGTCCCATATCAGTAGAATAGTTTGACTGAACCGCTATTACTTTTTTTTTTTAAGTCGACTCAACTGAACTTTAGTACAGTTTCTCCGCTTACGAAAACAGTTTCTTGCTTTTTTCTCACACTTGAAACCTTGTTTTTAAATTTTCTTTCATTGCTTTGCTGTTTCTCACTGGGTACCAGAATGAGACTGAAGTGGTTTTCCTATTTTTGATATCAACACAGCTGTCGTGGTGAAGTTTCCCAGCTCACGTGGTCTGAATCCTGCTTTGTTCTTACACTTGAGATGCTGCTCGAATTTTTCATTGTTTCCCGCCAGCCTCGCATGAGAACAGAAGCGGTATTTTGTGGGAAGCCCGCCGAATCCAGAGGTGTAACCGATACATCTCACAGCACCGATACCATACCTCGCGATATTGTGTTTGTTGGTGGCGGCGGTTGACTTGATAATATAAACATCCTGTCTCGCTAATCTCTGCGCTTTTTAGCTAGGAGCGCCTCTCTCTTATAGGTGCCACGTCATAATAACAGTGTGAAGAGCCTAGCTGCGTCTCTCTCAGTCTCTTAAGTCCGTCTTGTTCTATAGCTTCGCTTTGATCGTTTGCGCAAATTTGGCTGACAGTTACTAACGAAAGTACGGCAGCCTTCGTTAAATATCATTAATTTCATCAGTGAATTTTATCGTTTAATCGCATATGGCGGTTCTCATGAACTGATGATCAAAGTTTGAACTTGAACGTAAATTATAACCAGCAATACAATTAAAATTTACTTGTATAATTGGCCTTAATACTAATCGTTAAATTAGTGCAATATATATTATTTACCGGTATATGATTAGTCTAAAAACAGCGGTGGATATTACGTTTCATAATTACGGCACGCCTTCAACGTAAGTAAAATCTGTCGGCGTACTTAGTACCGAAGCACTAAAGCTTAACTTGACAATTTTACATATACAGTATACTGTCACTGTCGCTCAACATATTAGAATGCTGTAGTAGAATGCAGTTTTTCATATTGTATTAAGTTTCTCGCGGCCCACCATTTGGGACCGGTTCGTCTAACGAAAAGTATAACTGACGATCGTGAAATCTGTAACTAGCGCTCTACTTATTTAGTTACTACGTATAACTGCGCAACATTTTGAATAATGTAAATGTGTCTGCGTGCCCGGAGCTAGCTATATCTGCGTGTAATGCGTGTAAATATTACGTTCGTTAAACGGTTTCAGGTTTTGATGATCATTTTCAGGTTTATTTGCTGTATGTGAATATCGTTCTTTGATTCACAACGTTATTGTTGCCTTTAATTGTGAATTATTACTCTAATTAGCTACGAAAAGATTCTTTTCTTCGTTCATCTCTTGCTTTTTTGACCCAAATTATATTTGTGACACGTGATTAGTTAGCTCACATGTCAGAAATTTAGGTTAAGAAATTGAAGACGACGATGTTGTTGGAATGTTTGGCAGACACGCGTGCCATGTGTAGAGAGGGCAGATAATTATGTCACACTACTGCGTCTAATGTATCAGCTCTGTAATATTAAATTCTATTGCTTCGTCTTCTTCGCTAACGGAGGATATCCCTTTAATTTAGAGATTTAGACGAGATTAGCTTATGCGGACAGTTTGAACTTTTCTACGTGCCTGACAGCGTAGATAAGAGATTAGATAATACGTGCGTCGCTCAGTCGTGGAGATTATAAATATCTTCAACATGTATATTCGCTGACATTTTGCAATCATCAACAAGTTACCCAAAACTTCTATAGGGGAAATCTATTTCCCGAGAAACCGAATGCCTGAATGCAGGGGCCTATATATACTAGGCAAGCAAGACAGCTAAAATTCAACATTGATGGTATATACGAAGTACATATATACCCTGCAGGGCCATTGCGTAAGGTGAGGTTCTCCCGTCCTATTTGATGTTAGAGTCACTGATTATGGAGTCCCTTAGATTACCTCGGCCTTCAGGATATGTTTCTTTTATGACCACTTTGCTTATTTCCATTTTTATACTCCTGCTCGTCGTTGCTTTTTTTTTTTTTTTGTAGTTCTTTGTCTTCTTTCCCGATTCGTTGTGAAGATGCATGTGGATCCCGTGTATGAGCTCCTTAGTCTTCCTCGAGATCTCTGCATCGTCGGCAGATCGCCTGAGGAAGTTTTAACTACTAAATAAGTCTAATTCCATTGGAAGAATCTCTGTGATTTCTTCTGATGTTTCTGAAGGATCGAATACTTATTTGAAAGTCACTTCTATTTTGAATAATTGTTGTGGATCTTATCGATGGTTCGTTCCTTCCGAAGGTAAACTAAGTAGGAAGTTTAATTCTGTATTGAATAATCGATATATGCCCTACCTCTTCAACGATTTTTGAAGGTAGACAAAGCAGGGAATTAGTTCTCGATAGTGCAGATTCACAGTGTTTCTGCTTCGTCGGCTTAAGAAAGCTGGCAAAAGTATCCCTTTGTCTTGTCATGTGGGTATAGTGAATTAGTGGCTAACATAGTTGACAATTTTCCTGTTCCTTTTCATTTTTTAAACTTTGATCAATGAAGAGCTCCTTGAGGGTTTTCATAATATCTATTAGCCAGGGAATATTTCTGTTGCTTTTAGCAGTCTTAACTGTGTATATGTCCAAAAAACTTTTCCCCATTTTCGTTCCACTATGTACATAATTATCGCGATACGGTATATCAATGTGTTTTATTTTAACAACATTGCACCATACGTCATACTCTTAACCTTGAAATAATAAAAATCACAATTGATAGGTATAGGTTAGATTTTACCTTTACAGTAGTTTTTTTAGTGTATTGGGTTTAACCAAATATTGTTCGGTCGCAGTCTACGTTCGGCTTCTAGTTTTGGTTAGAAATAGTTCCACGTTTTTTGTATACATTTATTGTATCAGCGTCAGGGAAATAACTTTTAAGCCCGCACAATTAATATGCTATTTTTATGGGATTGTGCATGTATAGATATTGGTGATACAATAATGTCTCAAGCCAACATAATGGCCTGGTTTTATTTAGTTTTTTATCGTATATGTTGATATCAACGGTCCCGCAATAATTTTCAAGCCGGCACAATGGCCTGGTTTTATTTCTTGGATCGTATATGTAGATATCAGTGGTGCAGGAATAAGTTTAAAGCCGTCGCAGTTGCCTGGTTTTTATCTTTGTGTCGATCGCTACGAAGTAACGCCAGTTTTATTTTTTGGTCCCGCGGGTGTCATCTTGGTGTCGTTTTGGTGTCATATGGCGCAGCCGAATTATGACGCATGGGCCTCATTTCGGGCTCATTCCGCAACGCGCCAATCAAGCAGTTGACGCGCCTTGCATCTTGATATGCTTTTGTCTTGACTTGGTCATCTTGATAGGAGTTCCGTGCGGAGCTGTTCAGGAGATAACGCCCCGAGACCCCTTTATTGGACAAAACAGGCTCTCTTATGACTATTGTTAGTCGAAGGATCTCAAAGGGAACGAATTTCTCTCATATCTGTCGGGAAAGTTGTGGTGTTGCTGTCTCTATTCTCCACCCGTGTGAGCTGGATTGCATATCACCTAGGTACAGTTAGACTGTAGCACGTCCCTCGTGTGTTAAATTTTTAGTTATATTACGCTAACTCAAATCTCACAGCGTGCAGTAACCTGGCATTCTTAAGTTTTACTGATTCGAATGATTGTAGTTTGGATGTATATTTGCTTTAAATTTGTGCATATTTAGGTATGAAATAACACATGTGAACCGCTAAAGACAAAATCTTGTGTCTAACTAAAGCAAAACGCCAATTAGTTGTCATCCTAATAGTATTCTACGCCTCGATACAAAGACTTTTCTCGTAAAGATACAGTGGGACATATAACCCTTGCCGCAAAATAACACTGTATGGTGTGAACAGGTTAAGCTACATTTCTGTAGAGTATTACGTATGATTCGTTAAGGAATAAAGGGTTAAGAAGGTAACTTAAACAAAAAACTATTGTGTTTTGCTCATTAATATTCGGCATTTCTTTGAGAGACTTAGTCATTTAAAATACCGAAAATGATACCAAAACATTACCTATTTTATTTTTTACTTTTGTCCCTGCGATTTGAGGTGCTTATTTTTTTACCGTTGTACTGCACTTCCCTGGTTACATTTATGTGTACTGTGTAGTGTGTGGTAGTGTGTGTAGTTCCAAATTTTCTGTTTTATCATATATATATATATAGGATAAAAAGTATTAAAATAAGAATGTCGGTCTTTAGTTTCTAACTGGGCAATACTGACTGCCCAGTTGTATAAATCGCCAAGTCAATGGTAAATCTAGTCTTTTGTGGTTGCTTTTAAGGATATCACTAATAAGAATGAATACTTCAGGGTGCTGCACCCTGATTTGTTGGGCAGTGCATCCTTAGAGAAAAAACATGTTTTTCTTTCTTTTTGTGTTTGTGACCAGGAAGGTCCGCAATATGAGAGTGCTGCTTTGTTTTGGCCTTTAGTTCTGTAGTAGGATACAGCAACTGATCTGACTTCTTATGGAAGCAAGTATGGATGCACTCACTACGTTTCATTAAATAGTTCGTGCTTATAGTCCTTTTTTCGTCTACATAACCATCCATTTTATAGCAGTGTAGTACACGCTCCGCGAAATAGTTCATTGGAGCTACTAACCTTCAACTGTCTACATAATCCGCCCTAGGTACTAGTAGAGCTGAAAAATGGCTTTGAAAAACTGACCAAATCAGTTTAGTTGTAAGGTTCTGTTTGCAATTACTCAATAATTTAGTGGTAGCCATTAAACTGCACGTCGCAGTTATTTCCTCTTCCTTTTAATTTTATTGCAGTCACTTTTTTTTGTAACTGTAACAAAGCTTAGCAATTATGAATCAATCAGCTTAATTACTTCCTACAAACCAGCATTATTTGTTCCTGCAAACAAAAATTTTGTATTATCAACTACAACTTGCAACTACATCAATTCCAACTATAGATAATATCATAGTTAGCTTATAGGTGCACTATTGCTTCATCGAAACAACCGAGAAGAACTATATAGGTTTTTAATGTGATAGAGTGGTCCTTTTGGACGGGAAAGCGTAGAAAACGAACTTGCAACTAGTGTCCAAACAGCGTTATGGTGCTCTTTTAATTGTATCTTGTGTTTCTCTGGTTTACAGCGTGCTTTCCAGTCTCACTTTTTGTCTGCATGTCTTAACAAAAAAAGTTACAAAATATTTTATTTGCTGCTAGAAAAAGAAAGGTTACCTGTACATTCTACGAGAATATTGTTTACTGTGTATAGTGTATATGTACGCACTGTACTCAGTGTACTGTGATTATATAGTGTGTATTACATATATACGGGTAACAGTCCTAATCTTAAGTACATCATTTTCTGTGTAATTTGCTTTCTTTCAGAGCTTACTTCATACACTTTTACAGACCATCGTGTATGTTTCTATTAACGGTGTTTTCTTTCTCAATCTTTCCCCACTTGATTTTGCCATGCTTGGTGATATTGCTCGTAGATTCCTCCATGTATGTGAGTCGTCTCTCCATGCAGCTTTACATATCAGAACATGTCTCTGTTTTCATACTGTTTGGGGATCCCGATTACTTTGTCCAGTGAGGTATGAAATAGAGGAATGCCAATCTAGAGGGTCTTCTTCAGCCGTCACGATTTTCCTACGAGGTAATTTGCAAAAGTCTGTTGCTTTTATAATTATATTTCATGTGTCATATGCATCAGACCAAGCAGTTTAACCTTTTCATTTAATTCACTGTTTTAAGACTCAGCTGTTTGCCTACCTGCTCATACTCCTTTTTAAAAGACCTGTGTAGTGTAAGCGTGTGCTGACTTATACACTGTAGCGTCGACATGTCTTTTCATATCTGACCTAACGCTCCTGTTGGATAGCTTTTACAAAGGGCCATTTCTGTATCTTGAAGTCATCTGCTGCTTAACATACAACATGCTACAGGCGACAAAGTAATTGAAGTCTTAGAGTTTCTGTGGAGCCAAGCCATTGTTACCATTAATGTTTGCTAGAAGATATGTGGTGGCGCGTTTCTCAAAGTGACACTCTCAAGAATGCAAACTTCAAAGGCGAACATAAACATCGTCAATACCATTTGAAGAGGTTCAGATCCAACTCGTGCTTACCGTCGACCCAACAATCGAGTTTAAGAGTTGGGAAGCTTGCATCTTTTCCTCACAAATCACGCATAGAATGTTCACGGGCAATAAAAATGTCATGTTTAGAAACCAGGCTCTGTTTCATGCCCAAAGGGTGCCTTCAAAAAATGTTACCACTCGTTTTCTTTCCCAGTCTCACGCGTGGTATTTTTGTCTGTGAAATAGAAGATTCTTGCGAGTAGTTTTACTTGCGATTTGTTATGCATGGCGATTTAGCAACCTTGGGAAAAGTGGAATGAGAGTGGTGAATTGTGAACTTCTCTGTGCATACATACCGCCATTGCTTTTNCGCTTTCTTTCCCAGCCTCATCCGTGGTATTTTTGTCTGTGAAATAGAAGATTCTTGCGAGTAGTTTTACTTGCGATTTGTTATGCATGGCGATTTAGCAACCTTGGGAAAAGTGGAATGAGAGTGGTGAATTGTGAACTTCTCTGTGCGTACATGCCGCCATTGCTTTTGATCGAATAAATTTGTACTGAGAATACAAGTTATACAAAGCTTACGCAAGCTTTATGAAATTGCAGAATACGTAATAAATATACCATCTCACTTTGTAAATGTCTAGAGGCTAGTAAATTCATTGTTCAACGTGTTAGTTCGACATCACATATTTGTCTTTTCATACAAGAGATTTTGGTTATAAATTCAAAGTTCAAGTAAATTAGGCCATTA
Source organism: Parhyale hawaiensis (assembly GCA_001587735.2). Classification (NCBI taxonomy): domain Eukaryota; kingdom Metazoa; phylum Arthropoda; class Malacostraca; order Amphipoda; family Hyalidae; genus Parhyale; species Parhyale hawaiensis. The sequence goes on from LQNS02278153.1 coordinate 1,920,736, forward strand.
TCGGAAAATTTTTCACCTTGCCAAGTGAAAATATATACCACTGTAATGACCTGGAAACTGTAACAGTCTTTTAATGTTTCGCAAACGTTAGCATTATTTCGTTATCTTGAAATACATCTAGAAAGACCAACCTGCCTTCGATCACGGTCTAAGGTTTGGTTTCATTGTATTTACTCGAATTATTCTGTATCGAAATTGGATGAGTTTTAAATTTTTCATTTGATATCCCCCCTCAGTAAATTGCTTTATTCTGTGAATTTGCCAGGGCATAAATGGTTTGTTTGATTAAATTTGTTAATTAGCTTCTACACTGTCGGTGACCCTTTGGGCAACTAAAAACCTATCCTAGTTATTTCCTTTCCTCCTGCTCGATTCATGGACTTGAAATTGATTATATCAGTTTTTTGAAGTGTATAAATAAAGAGAGAGACGAATAATTTTTCCTAAAATAAAAGTACTACCGAGCACTAGCAAAAAAATGTGTAGACGATGACAGCCCAGCAAGTAAGCAAGCGAACAAGATTATAAGAGTTTTGAGTATTATAAGTATATAGACATTATTTCATCATCGTGCTAAAATCGACAGCACTGTAGCACTTTCTTATAGGAAATCCCTTAATCTCTGGCTAACAATATTGCATCATGCACCGTTTCGGTCTACATTTATCGCCGAGCAAAAGTTTTCTCAAGGATACGCTTCAGGATTTCTTGCATAATACGCCTCCAGATTCAGTTGCCTGGGATAATTTAAGAAAACAGGAGGTAGAGAAGGCGATGTCTTTCCCACGACTCGGCGACACACCCGTGACTTCGGGTCTCGCAGCTGTTGCTTGTCTCTCTTATTTTTTAAAGTTATGGCTAACTTTATTGTTTCACAGCGCGTTTCTGACTTCACAATTATTCCTACTGATTGAGTAACGACACCACATGTGCTGGGTCACATTCTTGGTGCCGACGCTGACGCATACAGCACCCCTCCTTGTATTCTTGGGAATCCCAGGGCAAGTATTTAACAGACAAATGGTGATTTATTGCTGCTTCTTTGCAGGTGATTGTCACTTGCGGAATACGTTAATTGTGATTTTTTTTATTAATTTCGACTGAATCATCGCCAGTTAAAATAATTTATTATAAATTTGTGGTCCGCGTAAATTCTCTCATAATTAATTAAGGAACTTTTATGACGGTTTTCTTTAATAGATAATAAGCAGATGAGCTTGTCATCTGGTCGTAATCGCATTATTATTGTTATACGTTCTATTTCTGGTTTGCTTGTTAATGGAATGGCAGCAGCAAGCATGAGACTTATTAGTGAATTGGTACTATGCATAGTTATTTTTCCAAAATAATTGTCAAAGAGATTATGCAACTACAGCCAGTAACAGCGGCATCAGTGACCCCAAATTAATTTTAAAATTTTAAAAACTTGAGTTCTGAATTTAAATATAAATTACCAGCCGTACATACAGCACATGTGCTTATTACCTTTCCCTATAAATGGCACTTATTGTTCCTGAAGATCTATTAAAAAGTAGCGAACGTTAATATACCGACTGGAGACCTTCTCCTGGCTGTGGCATGCCTCCAAACCTCTACCCTGATCTTCACGCTTCTGATCACATGCCGTGTATGGGAAATGCGTTACTTAAACCAATATTTGCCGTGAAAACCCATAAAAAACCCACCGCCTACTAATATATCACAGCCTCCCAGCTCTGGGAGTGGTTTTTTGTTCCCACGAGCAGTTGTCTTCTGTGTGTTGCGCGCCCTCAGAACATCTCCAAGACGATGGCGCTCAATGATACGTGAACGAAGGAGTGAAATACGGGGCGCTTCGTGAGACCTGGGTATAATGGTTGTAATATGCCAAGATCTTAACAAGGTGCTGGCTTTGTTTCGTTGGCATCTGTTCATAGATGCAGAGCTTTCTTCGAGAGAGAAAAAAGTTTTTTATTAAACTGAAATGTACCTGTGTGATAGTTGGGACTTTTGATTTAATGCTATATACCGTGCGCAGTTCGACATGAGTTTTCACCTAGGCCCATGCCCAGTTGACATTAGTTACGGTGTCATAGACAATAAGAGAAGCCGTGAACCTTTGAGCAATGCATTGCTGTGTGGCTTCGATCGAGTTGCACCGATTATAGTAATGCTTACCTTTGGTTTGACTTACAATGAAAATTTATTTGTATTTCCAAACTACACATATGCGTGCTTACTAAAAGCAGGTCATAAATCTGTCTCTCTTCATGAATGTTCCTCAACGAATACGAGTGGTTTTACCATCATCATAGCATGTTCTTACGGTGCAAGATATCCTATTGCTATCTGTTCCTGCGTATAGGTATATCGTAGGTTGCATTTCTTGTTATCTTCTAGGTGGTCACCAGCGGTATCCTTCTAACTCAAATCATCGAATGTCATATCATAGTGCAACGTGTGCGTGCATTGCCATGTATCCTTTTAAGAGTATACACAAAAGTTCGTGCGTGCTCTTTCCGTACACATCAGGCATAGAAGAAGTAATTCATCTCTAAATTGCAACCGATACGGGCTCGGCCCGCGTTGCTCCATAGTACGTTAAAGTGTTAAGTAGCGATATCCTGGTGTGGGTTTGTTATCACTGCGCACTTCCGGTGAGCTGTACGATGCGAAATGCGGCCCTCAGTGAGCTGTGTCGTTTCACTCACGTACGTCCATTCGTTTGTCCGCACATCACTTCACTGCTTGCCTCAGGTTGTCATCGAAAGTTGCAGTTGAATGATTATGTATGTGAAAATCGCCCGCATTAGATGTCGTTATTGCTTGTTGCTTCAGGCTGGCTAGCTATGGGGAAATGTCAAACTCGTTATTATGTAGGTACCTTGCTTTTCCTTCCGGACTTGCGCAGAACTTACATCTTGAATGGGCATTCGCAGGTCAATAATACGTTTTACACTGTGAACAGATAGCTTTAACAAATATCCACCAAACTGAATCTAATATTTTTATTAAGTATCGAAAAATGTATAGTAGACACCATTAACCTGACAACGGCCTGCGTCGACTTATGTCGATCTCCCGTTTTATTCCTTAATGGCTTTGGATCACACGAGTTGTGGGTAAGGACATCTATTAAACCCCCAAACTAGTATTAAAATTATGAAAAGAAAACACCCAAGCTAGTTCAAAAATAAAATTAATATTAGATTCTTAGAGACTTTAGGAATAAACCCGTCCGCCAGAGGAGTCAGGCTTTCTCGCAACCGCCTGCTAATTAACTGCCGCCCGTACGTGTATCGTGAGTACGAATGTATAAAACGCTCACAGAAAAGTTCAGATTGCTTTATACGGTAGTTACGTTTATAAGGTAGAACGAACTAATATCAGATTCGTGTAATTATTTTCTCTGTTAGGAATGATGCAAACCGACGTCATATATCCAAATTTACTTATTACCTGTTCAGATTTAAGGGCAGTGTGGCGTTCATCGACTTGGAAAAAACATGATTCACGCACTGACGGCTCGGTCATATTCACGAGTCGTACGTTCGCTTGCTATTTAGCACAGTACCATACTTTCATTTTCAATCGATCCTATTTTCTAGTGATTGTGACGTAGAAGAGGAAGAAATAGTGCCCAACCGTCCCTGCTTCTACGAAGCCCGTGTTCACCTAAAGTGGACTGAGAATTGGAGACACGTTGACACTGCATTGGCGAACTGGAAAACTTCTTCCACGACTTAGGAATAGAACGTTTATGCTTGTGATGACGCGCAAGGCAGCACTACTACCCATTCGAATCAATCACATCCGTAAATAGTGCGGAAAAATTAAAGCCTGAGTACGTTGAGGTATGTTAGTGGACCACCGTACTCAGTTGAAATACTCCATTTAAGGATCAGTGCGATTTCAACTAATGTCGAAGTTCATCTTTGAGCAACTGCTGCAATTCCTATGGCATACAATTATCGATAATGGGATCAGTCTATGCATTGTGGGTGTACACCCCGGGGGTGCACCCCGTTACTTTTCGTGTTACTTCCTCTCATCTCTTCCGCTAATTTTGCAATAATGTGACGTATGTTCGATGCGTACCTTTACACGCAGTACTTGGCAAAGGTAATGTTTGAATATGAGCCCGTAGCTGTCGTTGACTTGCCACCTTCCCTTCTATTAGCCGAGATCAGACGAGACTGTGCTGCTTCACTGCTCCTCGCAGCTTCTCATCCTTGACCATCACTCATGCAACAGTCGACGGAAGTGTCACTGACAACGGTCTATCGTAAGAACTACTGTCATTTTAAATTTGACGCGTATCCGATTTGTCTGCTCAGTTCCTGCTTGAAATTGTGGCGGAGTTCATGCACTGGTTGATGAACTTTATTCAAATATCTATTCATGCTGCTTGGTGAGCTCTATTTAGCATTATCACATGAGTGACATTGTTTACTTCTCTCTGGTCAATTTTATCTTGCTCATACTACTCTATATGCTTCAATTTTATTAAGATGTTATACTGTTGGATATACTGTGTTGAAAATTATTGTATAAGTGTTGCATGGTTGACTCCACGTGCAATTCCTGAAAAAAAAGACTCTATTTTCTTCATGCAATTATTTTTCCTTTTCATCGCTATTACTATCCGGTAAATTCAAACTTGAAGTTGACGCAAAATTGATGTGGTTATCTGTATACACGATCTGTTATCACACTGCATGAAAAATTCAATTTTCACAGAACTGTTAATATTTGAATAACGTCGTTCAGGTGTAGCTTTAAATTATGTAGTCTGTACGATTCGCTTATTGCGAAGTTGACGTAAAATCGACACTTACGCCTCTGAATATTTTTCTGCAGTCATTTTTGGTGCCAAATCTTGGTTTAAAAGGACACGAAACATGTCAACAAGTAGTGTAAGGTATCATCTCTATGCCGTTTTTTTTTACCTCTTTTGGTTTGTAATTCTCAACTCTTTCAATAAGAGTTAAATTTACTCCTGTGTGTCTGGGAATTACTTGTCTGCCTCATGAAACTTTTTTGTAAGTTTCAAAGAAGTTAAAAGTATATGTGTATTATGTGGAATTATGAATATCAACGATCTTTATCGATAGTATACTTCACACTTCGCAGTGCTACGCAGACCATTCAGTGCTACACCGGCCCCTGCACCACCTTCACTCTCACATATACATAACTTCTCAGGCCTGCCGTGCAGTAAATGATGGGAAGTTTATAATATTCATGACCATACTTGCCGTACGTATAGTTATACTTGGTTACATTCTTGTGCAGACTGTCCCTTCATTAGTCTGCACCGCTGCAATCGACCCCTGTATAATTTAAAACAAAACACTGTCATGATCCTCTGACTAGTGATGAATGCGCGGTAGTATAGGCGTGTCTTGTGGTCTAAGCTGTCGGTAAGTTTGATTTTCTTGTAATTGTACGACATCGCCCAACTGCAAATTGGTTGACCGTTAGATAATTTCGCAGTCTACTTTAGCCTGACGCACTTGACTGCATTCCCGACTGCGGAGTTTGCCTTTAATAAAACTTTGGCTCTTTTACTACAACATTGTTTTTTTATTAGTAAGTTGACCACCAGGCTTTACATGCAGATTCATATAGGCAGTTATGTGCTTAAAATGAGCATGATCGCATCTCTTTTCCCATAAGAATTGATGTGTATTAGTTACCGATTTCATGTGTCTCTTTGGGTAGAAGTCGTATTTTTAGGTTATCAATAAACATTCATTTCCTATACATATTTACTGTATCCCTGAGTTGCCAAATGCACTGGCTATCAGTTATGAAAGATATAATTTCTCTTTTAATGCGGTCTCTCAATTACGATACCTACTGTGTACCCGTAATATTGTTTCCAGAAGCACAGTTTCTGCACATAGTGATTATGTTCTATTTACTAAGGAGAAGTTGTAGACAGTTACTTTTGTTAGTTTTGTCGCCTGGTTTAGCATAAAATTTTGTCGGACACAATATTATGTAGCTGACCTATGGAATAACCTTCGAAGCATAAATGAAAAATTGTTTACAATGAAGCCCCAGCTCCTAGTACACCTTGGAATATTTGTACCCGGTGGCTTTTCTGAAAAATCTGACGTATTCCTTGCAGTATGTGCTTAGAAAACTCTCTTCCTCATCATAAAACTCGTATTTTGTGCTTATCGGCAAGAGCTATGGGACCGCAATAGACTGCCTCTCATTAAGGATTCACATAAGAGTAAAACTGCATAGACTGAATTTTTTTTTATCAAAAATTATTCTTCCGTATCTGTTTAGTGATGACTTGGGCCTTATGATTATGTGTTTCGCTTCAGTATCCATATGCATGTTATTCTACCGTAAATATTTTGCCCTTTGCAGCCAAGGAACGAAAATTAGCGTTTTACTCATGATCAGAGATCCCTTTCTAGTCATGATCAGAGATCGCTTTCTAGTCATGATCAGAGATCGCTTTCTAGTCATGATCAGAGATCGCTTTCTAGTCATGATCAGAGATAGCTTTCTAGTCATGATCAGAGATCGCTTTCTTGTCATGATCAGAGGTAGCTTTCTAGTCATGATCAGAGATCGCTTTCTAGTCATGATCAGAGATCGCTTTCTTAGAAAACGCGGCTGCCATGAAACAACAACATTGTGAATTAAGTTAGAGGTTTAAAAAAAATTCACCCACGGCGATATCTTCACAAAATGTTCGCAAAATGTACGTGTCTGATCTTTAGAATTATTTAAAATTCTGTCGTTTAACAGTTGTTGCCTTCAGTAACTGAACAGCATGAATGTGTTCCTCGGACGCAATCAAATACAATGCGTAATTTTGGGATATGGTTTCGCCCATTTTCCCGTTCATGTATGAAGAGCTGGTGTGTATCCGTGTGCAAGAGTACACATGTAGTTTATATTCCATATATATGGTGTGCATAAAATAACTTAATGAAGAAATTATTGTTCGATTTTCTTTTCATCTATTGATTCATTTGTAGCTGTAGTTCATTTCTGCGCATGATCATTGTTATGTACTTGTTTGGCTGCACCGTTTATTTGATAAGCAAATGTGAGAGAACTGATTTTCCCATTTGTTTGTTCAAATCGTAGATCGTATCGAAAGCGTTGATCACTTATTTGCAGACTTTATTCCATTCACTTTCTCTACGTAAAATTCCATTAAATGTTTACCCAAAGCGTAGAGGTGCTCGACTCACCATACATGACCCACACAACGCGCTGTGTGCTCCAACGAACCATCATCCTAGGCCTCAATTAATAATCCATGAAATCAAACAATTAGCAGTGCAAGCCACGGCCTCACAGCCATCCTTATTAGGCTTGCTATAAATTCTTTTGTACGTCAATAACGCTTCACATGACGCTGCGTAATCGTTCATCGCAAGCATTGTCGTTACTACAGCATACATTCAGCACCAGCTCTGTTATTAAGTCTTTAGCGCAATTGAAAGGCTCGTATTATCGTATATTGACAAACACCTTCTGTATTGGAACACCTGTCAGCCAATCAATTGTTGCAGTAGGTGAATATGGCCATTGGAGTCTGATGTGTTGTCAGCTACTGCTGGCACGTAAGTGCCATGTGTGTTTTACGCTTGTGGGTCAATGAAACTTCGATTTTCTGCTCCATTGCGTGATGTGTTTTGTTGATTTGATGGTAGGTGGCACTTCGAATTATTGTTCCAATGTGCGATGTGTTTTATTAGTCCGTTGGTTAGCGAAAGTTCGAGTTGTTGCTCCATGGCGCAATATTTATGAATATTAGATTTTGTTGGTGGGTTAATAAAACTTCAGTTTCCTGAAACTTTAGTTTACGCTGTTCGTGGTCTGTTATACCACGCTGTGTACTGTATACATGTGTAGTTTCGAATTTCTCTTCGATCGCTAGCGATTTACGCATGTATCACATCATTTTCACGCTATACCGCGTGTAAAATGTTACAATCAACCGTGTTTACCAGGTACATAATAATTAGCTGCTGTTTTTATTTAATCAAGCCTGTACCGGTTATAATTTGAATTTTTTTTTCTTGTTACTATGTTTTATTTACAAATTTGTCGCATTGTAGTATGAACACGTGTCATTACTGAACTAACGTAGAGTTATCACTACTGCACTACACATGACAAATCTACGGTATAATACCTTTAGCCTGATATAAAGCGGTCACTGAAAATCAAATTTACGCAACTATTTCACGTTCAGCCACCCCAGCAAAATTTTCTCTGCCATCGTCACGCACAATAACTTGTTCTCCTTACAGTTTAGGATCTTTTTGTCTATTTTCCTTGGCTACTATATAGGCCAAGGGTGAAAAATACTGAAAAGCCCTAAGTATATCTTCCGTGTTTTGACACAATTCCCACTGCTCAGCCTTCTCAACAATTTAGCTCGATAGAGCACTGGTAACTTGACCTTCTTGTGGCTAGTTACTGCGTATAGAGCTGCCAGCGATGATAGATTATCTTTGGTGTTACCTTTCACTTTCAATGGAGTTTCACTTATAGGGAATGCTGCGTGGGACGTGCTCTGCTCTATATAAATATCGACGGAGAATGGTTTTAGATTTATTTCTCGTTGTTCTTATGTTTTTAGCCCTGACATATTTTTTTCTTTTTTATGAACTTCACTGTTGAAGAATACTGCATGGGTTGTTTCCGTGTTTTGTATAAATTTAGAAAGATAATAGTTTTCTTAGCTTAACAGTTGAATACTGTATATGTGCTGGAAAATTGTACGCAACTGCTAGCTATTTATTATTTATCGTTATACTTGCAAGAAAGAACCATAGTTTAGGTCTCCACCATGGCATCAGCTCTGGGTAGTTTTTTCGTTTAATATAACATGTATCCTGTGTGTATCATCGGTGTAATGCACGCGTGAACGTGCTAGTTGGCTTTCGGCGTTACCTAGCTGTCTAATTATTTTCACTACCAAGTCATAAAATTTCTAGATGCAGGATAATTTAAAATTACAATTTCATCGTAAGTTATCTACAAACTGTGTTTCTTTAGTCACGCCCTTGTATTGTGTATATCTTGACGTCAAAGTTTTGAGCACTTTGTTTCCGCTTACATTTATAATAAACCTCTGCGTGGAGCAAGTTTATTGCGTTGTGTTTATATACGCTAACCATTATCTTAGTTAACTTGGAGCAACTTTCACGTAGAAACTTTTACACTAAACACTTTTTTTAGTGATATTATAGGTTGATGCAACTTGTCAGTGTTGCAGGTCTTATGGCTGTGCGCACTATAGAGTCAAAGACTAGCCCATGACCGGTATTGAATACTCGGCGCACCTCTTTGAGGTTTAAATGATTACACTGTGTAGTGAGAGTTATGCGCAATATTTGATATTGCCAGCTTATAGATCATCGTGATCTTTTTTTCTTTGCAGCGTGCGACGTTGGCGGAGTCCGAACTGCACAATCTCAAAGAGCAACTGCAAAATTTTAAAGTTCAGTCCTCCAAGGAAAGCCTCAACAACAATAACAACAGTCACAACAATAACAATACGAACAGCGCAAGCAATAGCGATACAACCAACAACAACAATAACAATAATAACAATGAGGTGGAGGCCGTCAACAGTAGCAGCAAGGAGCCTGATGAGTCCACCAGCGCCTCCACCGACGCCGAAAACAACGTCGTGGAATCTTCAGAATCTTCTTCGACCGAGAAGGAGACTAAGACTCCTGAAGAGGAAAAGAAAGAGAACAAAGAGCAGTTTGATCAGGTAGGAACCTTGTGACAATTTCGTCTTGTGTGAATGCAGTTTGTGTGGTGGCGCGTTTTTTTTTTTTTGCTTGATTTCATCAGGTAAGATCAGTTGGAAAATGTTTTCTTCATGATCGAAACTCGTGAGGCAAAGTGCGGTCGTTATCATAAGTAACGTCAAAATTATATTGAAAAGATTTTTGATGTCTTGTGGTGGTTTGCATCAGGATTTGAAAAATACTCGCGTTCTTGTCTTTTGTGATGTATGTGCATAATTTGTTTTTGGACTAGCCAGCTGATTTCCGTGGTCCTCGATTGTCGAGTTTCCATTAAATTATTTCTTTGTCTTATGCTCCACTGCATTTTATTTATTTTGCACTTGGGTAAAGCCAGACGAAAATCAAGAGGCTTGAAACATAAAGTCGATCAACACAACTATTGTAGTTATTGTTGCACTTCAACAGCGATCGTTCCTGATCCTTCTCTCTCACCGACGCGCACCGATGTGATATTGTGCGTACGTGCTAATTCCTAGTTGCGTATTGGATGCACGCGCCGTATAAACGGGAGCTAAGCTCGTCTATTGCAATCCTAGTAGATTTTGCGTCGCTAATCACATCTACGATGCGCAGGAAAGAAGCATCACATCATGAAATATCAATCAGTGTACGGAAATTGGCAGGAAATGGCTTGCCTATTAATAATTCCAGTCAGAGGCGGACTTTTTGCTTAGCAGGCACCTCTGTACGCCCGTGCGCGTCTGGCTGCACCCAACAGAAGATGGACTTGCTTCTACAAATTGACGTTCTCTTTCTATTCTTCCTACTCATCCGATGCTTTTCAGAGGAAGAATGAGTACCTTTCTTCGGCGATGTGCTTGTAGAAAGTGAGCCATTCGTGTTGTAACAACTGACTCACACTCTGGGGTCTCTTCTTTGCATCTTGCGTCGTGCATGAGAGCGTTTGTTGGTTTCGATCTCTTAATACGTGAAATGAAATTGCCGAGATGAGAGCTTTGGAACCTGACACGGTAACAAAGATGTTATTGATATTCCTAAAATGTCATGTTACTTCACCGCACCGTATATATGGCGATGTATACGAATTCGATAGCGCCGTGTGCAGTCCTTCAGCCCTCTGGTTTTCCCTCGCCTCACGTTGAATCTTTATTTCTCTTACGTCATAACGTTACTGTTGGTCATAGGGAAGTAATGATTTCTTCAACTGCTTATATTTTAACGGAAAAGTCCGATTGCTTACAATGTAGCCAGGTGCTCTCTCCGGTTCTCCTCTATGTTGGCAGTCACTTATGTAGCTATTTACTGCATGCGCATGGCTCCATAGAATCATCTATTTGCGTTACAAGGAAGCACTCAATGCACGTTCATGAAAATAGGGCTCATACGGCCTGTATAAATGCAGTCCTGCAGCCGTGACATTCACGTCGACACCTTGATATTTTGCGAACTCTGATGTTTACTAAGCACTTGATTGATACTTCGAACTGCAGAACACGTTTTACGACAATGCTTGGCGGTCTGCTGTTGTATACGAGCGGTGGAATTTCCTTGTTTCCTACAATAAGTTGGTGGTAGTCAGAAAAGGGCCCAGAACACGTACGCACCTGACGGCTGGCTGCTTGTATTTCTATGGGTGTCATGTAGGTTATATCGGATTGAGTGTTAGAATTTTACAGTCACTCATGACTTCCTCGTTTCCTGCACTGATTTACTGCCAAATATTTGCACAGTCTTTAAGCGGTTCAACATAATTTCTGATTGGTCAATGTTTCTTCAAAAAGATAACTTGAGTATGGAGTATTTGTAATCTTTGCTTCAGTACTTTATCACTTTCTTCTACTCGAATATTATCCGTGCTGTATTTAGTTAGCAAGTTCGTTGACTTGATTTCCGGTCTTCTAAAGTCTGTTCCAACGCTTGGTACTGACATTGACTTGTAGTTAAATTTAAACTTAATTTTGATAAAGCATTATTTTTAATCTACAATTTTCCACGTTTATGGTAATCACATTGACGAGCGTCGTCTTACAAAATTCAGTGCGTCAGGACTCGAAACATTTTCTATGTTTATCAACGTTTGCCTCATTGAATTGCAGCTTTTACGTGCCTCATTATTATTATTATTAAGATACACTAGACTGGCGACGTGGGAACGGAGGAAACTCCATAAGGTTAACAAACCCTCATGCAACCAGCCCAGCAAGCGAAAAAAAGGAGATCACCTACCACAGAACAACTCTGTTTACTGATTGTTTAAAGCTGCAAAGACAGAGCCAGCCAGCAAAGACAGAGCCATCAATACCATTCCAAACATCCACGCATGATGGAAAACGAACGAGAATACGGGCCTGTACGGCATCGTACCGGTTCCAAGGTAAACTCATGAAGAGCACCAATTCGCCGAGTATACCTCACCCGAACAAATGGCTCCGGAAGAAAAACTGACAGTCGTTGACTAGAGCAATTATATATTTTAGAGAGAAAGCAGACCCCTCCAACTCTACGACGATGCGCCAGATCACAAAGCACACCATCCGTTCACAGCTTACTAGTTACCTGTAATGTTAATCGGTAATGTTTCTTAAGTTTCAGTGTTCAGCATGACGATTATGCTTTTGCAATTAACGAGTAGCTCAATTTTGCATTGTGTGCATCACATTTATCATTACTAGAAGCGGCACTCATTTATATTTGTAGAAGCGCCCTGCATGACTCTAGTTCTTGCACATTCGTAAGTCACAGACTGCAGCATGCCTCTGTCATAGTTAAGGGTAAATTCTACTTTGTGTCTATACAGAACAATCTTCAGTTAATATTTCCAGACTGTTCAATCAAACACCTGTGGTTGTGAGGACCAAAGATAAAAGTTCTTCCTACTTGCTAATGTACACACAGTGAAAGAACAGCGTCAATGAGTTATGCTGGGCTATCCAGTTACGTCTCACTGTTTAGTACGAAGGATTTTATCATTCATTGCATCGTCGCAACGAAACATGTTTGACTGGAACCATAATGCTACTTTAATGAGAGTTTCTTTTTGCTGTGTAAGCTACGCGCAGGTCGTGTAGTGTCTCCGCTACTTTGTAATATTTTTGATTTCCCTCTAGCGGTGTTCCCTCAGTGCGTGGGTATTCCCTCATATCCGGCGCGTGCTGATTACCCTCGAGATAGATGACGGTCGATGTGACCAGCGTCCAGCGCTCCAGACTCTCCCCAAAGACGCATAAGTCGGCCAGCGACCATGCAGCAGTCCTTACTTTTGTTCGTCGTTTGTTTGTACATCACCAGCATTAGCCTGCTGTCTTCTTTACAGTCAGTGAAGCGTAATTGGTATTGTGCCAATTCTTGTTATCAAACACGCATTTTGATTGTCTAATTTCACTGACTACTGCTTCTTCAAATAAAAATCTACCTTAAAGTCCTGCAGCCTTTGCAGTTACTGTCGCTGTTCTGTTAGTGTGCACTCTCGCTATATACTGCAACTACATAAGTTACTGATGCCCAACACGTTTTATGTCTACTCTTGTGGAAACGCAGATTAATCTGTGCTTGTGATCTCGCAGACACAGAAAGTTGTGGGTTATAACTAAAACTAACGTCAGAGGTCTGCTGTTAAGAGCGCTTCGTAAGTAAAATTTCAAAGTTTTCCAGTTATTATTCGCATTCTTATCCAGATTACTGAACGTTACTGATATACCGTAGGGTACGGTAGCTAATTTAACACTGTACGGAGTCTCCCTCATTGTATGCTAACAAAACGACTGGACGTAAAATACAGCAATCTTCAAAGAAATTTCCCTTTACTTTCCATCAGAAGACCGCTACACTGTTTCGCCGTCGCTGATGAACTGGGGTCCTAAGGTCACCTCGTCGATCGGAACTTGGGTTCATCTTATGAACCCCATAAGGTCCCACGCAGAGCCTTTCCTAATTAAGGGACATTTCACATAATTCAGCCCCTAAATACGAGACACGGACGTTTTAGTTGGTCCGTGTAGGGTTAAGTCGAGGATCGCCAGCGCGGCGTCGTATTTTCGCTTTAACCCATAACAGTTGCACTCACGTGTCTTAATAATAAAGTATTTCTTCAGTTTTTAGGTTACAGTAGTTCTCAATTATGAACAAGCGATATTGTTTATATTTACACGGTTAGGACGCGATCATCTGGTGTTGAATGCGTTCTCTTGTCTTTTCGAGTATTCAATCGACGCGTGTCCTTTTAGGAAAGTGTCCAAGTCCAAATATATGTAGATCGAGAGATGTCACTTCCAACGCCGTGAATGAATGCGCTACCCCTGAAGGAGTAGCGGAATGATGCTTAACGTACGCATGCATGAGCGCTTGCTTGTTTAAATATCAAAATATCAGTTAGTATTACTTTTGTACAGTTTAAAGCTTCTAACGATAAATTGTATGCTTCTAATGATGTCAATTCTGAATGGGATGGCATTTTAATTATCCCCGCTAAACTGCTAATTTTAATTTACCTGATCGATAAGGCCTTAGCTGTTTCTCTGTTTCCTCAAATTTTCTTTGTCGGTAATGGAAACCAATATTTTATATATCTGCTGCTGTAGTTTTTGCGAGCTTGCGGGACGCGATATAGATCATTTCGGCTGCATATTCTCTTCATTTTTGGGTTGCTGTGTAAGTATTTCTTATTCGTAGACTATGATTCTCCATGCATTTTATGGCACCAGCTGCCTCTTAACGTCAAATTGTAAAATCCCAGTATTGACTAAGTCAGTCTTGTAGCCATTCTGGAGCCAGTATCACCGGCCACCGTGACACTGATGGACGCCGTGATGCTGTTTGCCATTTACAATCGCCATGCGACTGCGCTGTTACGCCGTTCATCTTTGCGCTTGTCTCTATAGATCCCGTTGAAGTTAGCCATGTACAGGTAACAACAGTCGGAATGGAACCTCAAATGGCACTGCAATGACCGCTGATAGGCAACAGTTACGGTAGATATTTGTATATTGAGCTACTGATAGTCGCCGCGCTGTGGGGCCGAGCGGGTGGGAACGCGTACACGTGGAATACGCTCTAGTTAACCGCCCCCACAACGCTGAGGGTCAGTTGTTTTTCACCTTAATCATATACGAAATCAGTTTTTATTTCCACAGTTTAGAGTGATGAGATCTAAATACGTCGATTAGAAGCACTTTCGCTTTATGAAGGAAAAAAAGCTGTAGTTCTTGTACTGGTAATGTATGATACACTGCACTAACATTTCTGGCTCTAAAGACCAAACTTTTTCGTGCGTAAGGTGTTTTGTTACATTAACTGGAATGTTGATGTGTGCAGTGAACTCTGCTTTCCTCTGTAGCCTCGCTACCGGCTGAAGCCAAAGAGATAATCGAACAAACTGATAGTGTTTTCATTGTTTTGGATTAGTTTGTAAAATTCTCCTCTTCAGTTCTTCCTTCGTTATACTTATCAGTATTGGATACGTTATTGCAAAAATTAAACTATATATAAATATTGAGAAAGGTGCTGCCTTCTCACGCCTGAAAATTGACGATTTCAGACTTCGTTGTCTGAATGTTGAATATTTATCTAAAATTTTACTTTATTGAAAAATTTCGTATATAATTTGGTACTTTTTGTCGTTAATGATACTGGAACTTTTCATATAATTTTTACATTCGTCTTCATTTGCATCCATACTTTTTTTAATTAATTACACCTTTTTTTAATATTTATGGATGTAACGGTATATTAACGTTTATATATATGTAATGGTCATCACGTCTTTGTCATATTTTACATCTACAGAAGCACTAGTTGTAATTTCTACACGAGTCAGTTACCCAACTCGTCAAAATTTGGTTGTGACATAAAGAATTTATAGTTCATACTCACAGATTTTGTCATAAGCCAGGTTTAAGGTGCCTGTTTCAAATGGAGTTTCTTCACAAGATACTGCATGTCAGGCACTTCGGCACGAGTGTGTTTTGTGAGGCGAGTGGGCAGTCATCGGTGTACATGTTGAGTCTGAAATTAGAAGGACTAGTTAACTACTGAAACCAGTTAGTGTCCGACCTCATGTACGGAAAGTAAATCAATACTTTAACTAAGTAGACTGTCAGCAAGCTCAAACTACTTATTTTCTTCCGCCCCCTGCGATCGGCGGGGGTCGACTCCATCCTTTGACCAAGAAAACATCAGGCGCAGATTGACTCTGCTGTTGAATGAGAAGAAGTTAAACGTCACTGGCTGTATAAAACTACAGTTATTTTACATTTTTCATGACCTAAAAGTGCATTGAATAAAGTTTTTTTAATGACGAACTTGTCCCTCGAGAACATAGATCAAAGTCTATATTCATGTATTTGCTTGTGGGATGTTTCATATAAGGTTAATATCCAGATAAGAATGGCCTTCACTGTATACCATAACCAAGAAAATTCTAGCTGGAGATGGCTCCTCTCAATGTGTTGTTGCTCTGATAATTTGGAGCATTGGCGCCGTTGCTGGAACGCTCTGTTCACTCCTCCACGCGATGACTGATTGCTGTTAAGAGCACAGACTCGTCAGGGAGTCCCTTTATTCCGACGCTTCTTCCTAATGCGGTCTGAGCTCCAGTCTTAGAGGGCGTCCATATCCGCACTCTCATTGATACGATATTTCTCTCCAAGAGATTTATAAAGTACGACGTTCACGCTAGGTTGGCCTGACCGATAGGAAGACGCGTCCTGCAGAACCTGCAGAAATCATCTGCTGCTTCTTTTCTGCTCGCCGGGATTGTTTGCCTCTTACAGTGTGTCAGCGGCTTACGTTGAGCACTTCTGCACTTGGGCCACATTTACTAAGTTCTGTCTATGACGGTTTTTCATTTCACTTCATTGATAAAACTACGGTGTGCGCAGTGCTTGGCAGCTTTTGTTCGCCTTTCTTTCCTTTGAAATCACATGCAACTGCTCCGGATTGCGTAAGCTTATTCTATAGGCCATAGGGTTAGGTTAGTTAGGTTCGCCCATCCTATGTTATGGGGAGGAGCGCCCCCAGGGAGTTAGTGTAGGTTGCCTTAGCCCTTGGTTAAGCCTTCGGGACGTCTGTCATTTCTGCCCACTTTGCTTCCTTCCACTTTCATACTCCTTCTGATCTTACTGTAATCTGTTCTTCCTCTTCTTTTCCGACTTGCTGCTCCCATGCTCGTTAATCCTGTGAGGGAACACCTTCGTGCATAGGTTCCCCATTTTTTATCTCGACATACTTTATGTCCCTTCTTTTTCCTCTCGAAGAAAACTTAGTACTTGTTGAGGGAGGCTTAAATCTTATACTGCCTTAAGCGTATTCTGAGTTTCTGCTATTACACTAAGGACAAATTTCCTCATTTTATTCGTTTCTTCTTACATTTTATTTTCAATTATATTTCATCGCTAAGAACTTTCTTCACATTCGCGAATACGACAGTGTATCATTACCAAACTGCTATGGATGTAGATCTCACTCGAATTATTATAATTTCTTTTGCTTATATTTATATATATGTGTATCGGATTTTGTAGGAACTTATTTCCAGAAATTTTCACTTCCATCTGCGCAACTGATCGAGCACTACTTTTGTTGTTTTGGGCGTTTGTATGCACGCTTGCCGAACAATTGTTAATGCGTCGGCTGTGCCTGTCAACTTTTTCGCTTACCGTCAAACGCAAGACAAATTCGAATAATTTGGCCGGAGTTTTCCCTTCTATCAAAGACGAGGGCTATCAAGCTTTCCGTCTGCTCGCATTTGTCTCTTACCGAGTTCAATTGGTGACGTTAATTGTGCTACATGATCGTAAATATTTTCTATTTTGGTCTCAGCCATAAATTTTCTGTATTACGCGTTACAATGAATAGTTCTTTATTTACGAAGATTAATGGTCTTTCCCACTTGTTCCTTTCGAAGTCCTCACTCTGTGATACTCGGTGTGTTGTCTTTGATAGTAATTTACCGCACGTATAAGGTGCTATAGCTGTCGCAACTGCTTCCTAAGTTTACTATACGTGGGTAAAAAAATAAATAACTATCGCCACTCATCATAACAAATGGAGCTTGCTAAGAATATGATTTTCATATTGTTAAATTAAGTAGCCTATGCGCTAACAAGGTAAAGCGTACTAAGTGATCAAGGGAACAAACTCCTGGATAAAGTTTAAACATCCCGGTTCGAAAAGTATATTATCCATATTAATGATGCATTGGAGCGGTCACTAACATAATTGTTAACAGGGTGTTCATTATCATTGCAACCTTTTTAATGATGCACATTTTTACTTGATATTCCTTCATCTTCAAACCTTATTCCCCTCGACAGCATTTGGTCCATATTGAAAAGGAAGCTCTGAGCTTCCCATGACATAAATGCAGATGCTTTGAAGGCGACACTTTTGATAGAATGGACAACAATTCTTCAAGCTGTCCTTTCTGACTCTTGTAAAGCGTTCTTCAAGCGCCTTCAGAAGTTTATGGATGCGTGGATGAATTATAGATATTCAGAAAGGAAAATAGTTACTCATCATGTTTATTTGTTTTTGATTTGTATATTTCGATTTGTTTAATAAATGTGGACAAAAAAAAATAGTAACGATTAATTTTGAGTATTCTGCATTCGTATTGGTTGAACTATGCTTGATATCTCTGAATGAGAATGAATGCACTCGAAGAAGTAGGTATTCAATGAAATTTTTTGCCGTACGAGAAACTGACTTTAATTCGCTTTAAAGGGTTTATATAGCGGTTTGTATTTCAGTATTTACAATCGTGCTCATGGCAGTTTGTTAATATTTAAGTTTGTTTCCGCAAGTTTGAGTTAGTTTTGTTGCGGTACCGTTCCGTCGTTGTGGGTTATGCTTCATGTTGGTGAAGGCGCTATGCAAATTTCAACAGCATACATTCTGATATGTCCCTATACATTCATCTACTAATTAAATATCGCTTGCCGCTGATGATTAAGGCACTACTTTCTAGCTAGCAATTTTTAGGTCTTGCATCATACAGTTCTCTTTTCTTTGCCAGACCTTGCCCACTCTATGCTTATGTGACCGGCATCCCTTCTCGGTCCTATAGCGGTATTGCACTGCACGATACCTCCCACGCACCCGTACTGTCTGCTTACTTACTGGCGTTGTGTGCATGCGTCTGCCCTTATAACTGATGTACAACCCTAACGTATGCGATACGGTGGGATGGATCGGTTTACCTATTCTCTATTATGGGGAGTGGCGCTCCACAAAAGACGCAGACTCCAGACTCCGTACCTCGGGACTTCTTCCTGTGCGTATACTTTTGCCACAAACAGTTCTTCGTCAAATCCTACTGACAGTGATTTTTCTGTTCTCTTATTCCCCGACTCGATTTGCCACTTTTGCAGTGCTCAGAGCAAAGGTTCCACATTTTCTATACGTATTTTCCCCCTTTCCATTCTTCTATAGTGTTATCATTATAGACAAGCGTAAACTATCCAATTATCCCATTTATTAACTACCCGTAGTACCATCCCTGGAACGTGAGTCGTGTTTATCCTGTGTTTATTGTTGCAACGTTGCGTACCTCTCACTTCCCTGCATGAATCCTAGCGACACGCCATGATCTCCAACAATTTATCAACTCACTGTCTTAGTGTAGGTATACCTCGACAAGTTGTCTCCACGATTTCCCGTTATGTTATACTGCTTACGATGCTGTTGCAATGGTTCATCATAACTCTGCAGCACAGTCCATCTCTCATGGTGTACATACGTGAGTAGTCATCATGACTGCACTAGTACCACTACGCAACACCACAGTTCCACATCGCAGTTGCCAGGATACACCACAGTTCGCCTGTCATGGTGCACGCGTGTGGTCATCATGGCCCCCTGTTATGTAGGGAGCCACTCCGGGTGTCCAGAAATGGGCCGGAACGAATGGCCTTCAGCAGACGCTCCTTGTTAATTGCTCCTACTTTGCCATAGCTTCTCGACTCTCATCCTTCCCGGAGCTCTTTGTTTGTTCTTCTCTCGGACCCCGCAGCCGCGTCCTCCCGAGTTACTGGAGAAAACTTCCTAATTTCTTCTTGATCATTTTGTCGACAACCTTTGTTGTTATTTTCCCGACTTACGAGGGAAGCGTCCATATTTCTTTTGAGTCTTTCACAACTGTGGAAAAAAGGGAGCTTGGATTGTATTTTGGTTGCAGAATCGTGCGTTGTCATAATAGCAGAAGTGCCATTTTTTTAATTCTATGCATACTTGATGCTTTATTTTTACCTTTAAACTTAGGGAAATTCATGAGTTTTGTTTGCAACTCTTATATTCTGCCCTACTATTTTACAGAATATTTCTCTAAATAGAGAGGGGAGCTCACGATATAATAAACAACGCTCATTTTTCGCTTACTGGGTCCCTTACGCAGCAAAAACTACCACATGATACTGACAGCAGCTCGTGTTTTGCATGGTTAACACTGATTGACTTTTTGAGCCATACCGACCTATAATTGGAGAAAATCGATTTCACGCCTTCATATACACTTGGAATTTTCTATCTGATTGTTTTGTGTGGTGGATAACAATGCTGTCCCTGTAGTTGGCGCTTTGTCAAGACGAAATAAGCTTCCAAGAATGGGCACGGGCGCATAAATTATTGTATAGGTGACCAACAGACACAGAGCTCCCGAACACTCTTTTTACTTGACTCATGTCATTTTTGGGAGCTTCCAAATTGCAGTATGAATTATTAGTTACAGGAGCTTGTCAAAACTTGAATTATGTATTATGTGGTTGGAAAAAGGTCTGTAGCTGACGATTTCATTTAGCCTGACAATTTTCGACAGCTATATAGTGTACCTTCTTCGTGCACCAGCTCTATTTCAATCAAAGTAAAGCGACACGACGTATATGCGAGGTGTTTCAGCGCCTTATCTATAACTTTTGCTCTATCACGTTATTGCATAGTATTTGCTTTTTTTTTTGTCTAATTTCATATCCGCTATGGCATCAAGCCTGTGCCTTCGGTTGCCATACAGCTGTACCTGAGAAGGTATAAATATATATACTGTATATACACCGTCGATAGGTCACACGATTAGGGATTTCTTTCTGCATTCACTAAAAATACTTGGCAAACTTGACAATGCTGCTCCTGCCCACTTGGCAGGGCAGAATGTCATCATATGCACACATGCCGACATTACTGATATGATTGCCCTGCTGCTGCTCTGCCTGATGACATTTCCACGCAGTTTTACGATTGCATGCCCTTCTCTGCCCCATACAGCCTAGAATGTCACGAGGCGTTCCCTGGCTGTGCTCGTCTTTTACGACACTTAACCCTAATATGCGTCATAAACACAATGCCCATGTTCATTGACGCGTTCTGAATAACTTCTTGGTGACGCGGCTACATAGCTTTATACTGTATAGTGATATCTTTACATGTTTCAAACTTTGAAATTAACCATAGTTTTCAGTATGCATTAAGTTCGAAGCACCATGCAGGAGCTATTGTGCGCTATAAATATCATGCCATACTGTACACTGTACAGGCTTCATCATTACCTTCTCTTGATGCTTGAGTTTATAGGGCAGCCAGAAAACAGAAAGGATTAGCAATATTGATTTGCATCAGTAAATGTAATTCCATACAGGAAAGATTGATAACAACATAAGATACCGGGACCAAAGAGTAATAATTATGTAGGGAAAAACTTATACTTATGCTAACAAGCGTCAGTTACGTTACAATTTAAAAACTTATCGAGAAACTGCCTGTATCAGATTGTGACTTCCGTAAAGCTTAATGTTGCTTCTCGATTGGACAAATTGAAACCGTAGTACACTGAGAGAATTTATCTTTTTCGAATATAATTTTACCTACAGTGTATACACTTTATTGCATTCTTGTTATATTTTTCGTTATTTCGTATATTTTCTACTCCGAGTTAGTTACCTGTTCCATTGATGCGCCCTGCCCCTTTATAAGTACATTAATTATTTTTATTGAGTATATTGTGTATTAAACAGGAAACATAGCGATTCTAACGTTAAAATTTCTTTTGGCCCGCTATTGTGCCAGTGTTGCGATTCGAGCACAACTTGGCTCACTGTTTTTCCTTCTGTTCCTGATTGCTGCCATTGAAAGTTTCAGTTTCCTTAAAACTGAAGAATTTTGGGCTTTTGTTGACTTTTGGTCTCCCCTCGGACGGACTGACCACGCGCGCTCTCGATGGATGACCACCAAAGATCGATGAACTCGTTAGCAGAATTGCTAATGGAAGAATTTGTTCCGACCATCAAATTGAGTTAAGGGATAACTTGTGTAGTCTTCCCGAGGTCTTCGCTATTTTATTGATACTCTCAATTAAAGCTATGAGGAGACAGTTCACCGCTGCTTCGCTTAACGATGATCTGTGAAATGGAGTTGAGATGAAGTGAGTGGTAAACCTTGCCAACGATGCACTTAATGCGTTTGTATTGATTGCTCTGAATGGGAATTTAAAGGAGGCAACAATGGAGTACTGTTTAACGGCGACACATCTAATCGTTATTGATGATCCTAAGTAGTATTCTCCATTATATGGGTTCCTGATTTAAATGAAGACAATTTACTTCAGTTAAGGTTACAGTTTCAAGCATATTTTTGTTCCAGTTTCTGCAGATGGGCAGATGACTCGCACGTGCGTTATCTTCACTCGTTCAATTAATATATACAGCTTAATTTTCTGTTAGCCTACAAAAACAGTAAATTCCTGTATACCGATTATAAGTTCTTTTTCATGCCATCAGTTTAAAATTGTGGGCTGGTCGTTGGTAGCTCCAACCTGACTCAAGGCAGCTTGCTGCTGACCTTGTGGTTGGTTAATATACTTCTTAATTTATCTTATTTGTACGCCATTTGTTGTAAGATATTTGACCTGTCAAGCAACACCGTTTCACTGCAGTCATCGATATCCGACTGTATAATAACATGGTCTTTCGTTCTATCAAGCGCGCTACACGTTGCAAAATACCGTAACAAATGGTTTGTTCAATACTGTTCCTCTTACATGCATTGGCTAGCTACAATTTTGGTTTATTACTGAGATTCTACTCTTTACCAATTCTGTTTTTTACCGGACGTTTTGGAACGTCTTCACGAAGAGGGTGAACTTCGGCACCAGCAAATATTAGCTGATCAAGACCTATATACGTCGCCCCCATGAAGTTAGTACAGGAACACGTACTGTCCTATACTTGCCACTTAAATTAGTAGGTGTTTTTCGGAGAAGTGATTGTAAAATAGAAGTACTGTAGCGATTACTTACAGAGCAGTGATTGCTTACTCTACGCTGCACGGTTAATAGAATCCACGGTAACTACTATAAGCATATCCCTAGCAGCAGTCTGGCCGCCTCGATCACAAGCTAGAACAATAAAGCGGTTTCTAAGAAGACCAAAAATTCTACTACGGACTATCATGGCCCACCTCTCATCACTAGGATAGACACGTCAGTAGCAACACATGGAATACATAACAGACTGTTGAAGAACGGCCTACCCAGACATTTGAGGAGGCTTTTGACCATCCATCATGTATGGAACTGTCAACTGAACTGCAGTCGTACGTAGGGTCATTTCTCACTGAGTTAGTGGATCTATCAATTGGTATCTTGATCACACGTTTGTCAGTTGTAATAACCGTGTATAACTCGTTGGATACATGAATTACCAGCCATGTTATTGCTGCAGGTTACTGGCATCATGACAAGCACTGCTTTTGCAGCTACGGTTGCATCCTGTTTTTTCTAGTATCATTTTACCTCTCTAGGAATGTGATGTATGCATGTTAGTGCATATTCCCCTATCGAATGTTAGACTCTTTTTACTTTGTTTTTTCAACAAGGCGCTGTTTGCACGTTTGCTTACTACGTATTCGTTGTGATTTCAGTTGCATA
The DNA here is from genome assembly GCA_001587735.2 of Parhyale hawaiensis. Classification (NCBI taxonomy): domain Eukaryota; kingdom Metazoa; phylum Arthropoda; class Malacostraca; order Amphipoda; family Hyalidae; genus Parhyale; species Parhyale hawaiensis. Next base: position 1,944,391 of record LQNS02278153.1, read on the forward strand.
GTTTAAAGTACACCTCTTTTACAGCATGTTTAGATATACATGTACACTGTACAGTACTGTCAATCCTTACCGAACTGCGCCATACAACCTGACCAAACAGTTCATCATTTGTGTACTCATATCAACATTTTCGTTTGTATTCTAACGTTATTGGTTCAATACGCAACTTGCTTGGTACATTAGCCTGATAACCTAATTGCGTTCGCAAGAATTTGTTGCTTCTTTTTCTATTGGCTTCCATCCACGTTCCCTCATGGACGCAACTCGCTCCCACATGGCTCACCCTCCTCAGTTAGCCCTCAATTGACAACTGTTACAAACTAGGGGACAAAATGACCCCAAATTTACACTGGACCTTTGATCGAATTGAAGTGATAGGGGCTCACACTGGACATCAATAGCCAAGAATGTTCGAGTTTCCGAATGGGCTGCTCTGTCCTTGCTCACTGTTCCCAGTGTTCTCGGACGTTCTGTGGATGTACAAAAAAAAATTGATTGAGGGAGTTCAAAGTTGTTTTGTCAGCACTTGTAATTCGCAATTTATTTTTTCAACACATGGTGGCCTAATTTATAGTTGATATGGGTAATTATTTTTTTAGAATATCTACCTAGTAGCTGCTATAGTGCATGGAAATTCATAAAATTTTATCTAATTTTATTCTTCGTGTGAGAGAGTGATAGATGTGACTGAGAATGGTATACTGTAACATTGTCTGGTCTTAGTAGCGCCCTTTTTATTTTTTTTCTGTTTCGTAATGTTCAAAAAATTTGAACACATGTACTTTTAGCAACTGTGTTCTTGCAAATGTCTGTGTATAGCGACCGAAAAATCGAAAAAGTGTGAATTTGGGCTCTCCATATATCTAAACGATGCCCTCTCTAAAATTAGCGTCAATTATAACTGTAAGCTTGTATATGGCAGGAAAATTTTAAAAATATATAGGTTGGCAAAATTTAAGAACAAAATGGCAGTATATGCAGCTGAACAAGTTTAGTTGCATCATTCCTGGTCCTGACTACTCGCTTCGAAAACGATAGTGGCAACGTGGCTTAATTCAAAGCCTGATGTTCATATTATAATTTTGGTTCTAAAAGTCCTCAGCCAGTTCTGGTGTGCGTAACTCCGAGTTCCATGTAAGAAATCCACAAGGACCTCCTTCTCATAAAGAAACTATTTTCCACAACTCGTCGGTTTAATTTGGACGAGAATGAGTTCAGCACGACTAATAAAATAGTGACGTGCAAGGCTGCCCAAGTGGCGTAGTTGGAGCTACTTCTATAGCAGCCGTTTGTTTGCTTTATCTGGTGTGTGCTATCCGCCGCATGTTGCTATGATGTACGAATTCGTGCATTGTTTACACTTTATTTTAGCAAGAGGTGGTGAACGTCCCTGCTTGACTTTGTCTTGATGAGACCACGGCCGTAATATACCAATGGAAGTTTACACACGAGTCTTGTGGCTTCTTTATGGTGGTTGTAGTAAATATTGTGATTTATTGCTGTCACTCTGTGAAATCACGAGGTTATTGCCCTGTCAGACTCTAATTCTGTTGAGCGGCAAAGTATGAATGAACTGGCAAGTTTGTGATAACAGTGCGAGCCTGAATATTCCGCTCACATATGGCTTGTTTACTCAGTTTTGATTCGTATAATACACCTTTAATTTTATCTCCCAGATGACGTGTGACTTTTCTAGACACGTGTTTAAATCTTTTTGAATGTTTCTCCTGTATTTGCCAATCGTAAATATTATTATCTGCGGTGGTCCGTCAGCTAGTTGTAATGATGCATAGTATCTATTCATAAGCAGCGTAAAATTACAATTACCTCCTGTGTAGAATAACCAAGGCTAGCAATGTGTAGTTATATATATGCCATTGCATCTCTAAATGAATATTTTCTTTTATGCAGTAATGCCTATATGTAGCGTATTTGCACCATCGTTACCGATTCGATGTAGATGATGAAAAAAATCGATGTGATGGTATTTAGGAACATCATTTATAAATGTGTTTAAAGATTAGATTCTAGGACTTATCGTTTATTTAATCATTACAAGATATAGCATCTCATTATGTCCAGCAGTAACAAAGTACCGTATGAGCGCATTTAATGTGACAATTACCGTTGTTTTCCGGCACACTTATATATTCTTCAGTAAGTCTACACTGCCTTTGTTGTGAATATAGTTCTATTTTTACGCAAGTCTGCTCTTGCATTTTATCGGTGGGCTGATGTCTGCATCAGTTGAAATTAAAGAACGTGAACAGCTTGTCATTATTGTACATACACACGCTATCATAAAGTTACCCTGTTATGATCAGCAGCAATGACAGCTGTGTATTGTGCTTACTTGAAGTGCTCCTTTACGCTGCTGTATAGGTGCTGCTGCTTTATGCAACTATGACATCACCCACACCACTTCCCTGCATATGTTAGGGCCGTGTTCCTGGCATCAATTTTTATTAATGGTTCATCTGATACGCTGCTGCTTAGGTGTAAGTGAACCCTAGTGGTACATGTGGAGCTTATGAAACTGTACTTCTTCCTTTCTAGTGCCTCGCATATCAAATCGTATGACAGTGCCATCAATTTCTTGACTGTATTATTATGCACACAAGAGCTGACATTATGTACACAAGAACTTCGATAGCTGACGGCATGCAGTCCTGTTTTCTTCTCTTTTAGGAAACCACGGTCTGTACTATAGTTTTATCGACACAACAGAAAGCTATTTAAGTAGCGTTGTTGATACCATAATACTGTTACTTTTTTTAAAACCTGTGCCGGAGAGTATGGAGTCATTGCTCAAGTATACGACCATTGCAGAAGCGTACGTTTTACTTTGTTCTCGCTGTTATCACGGCGTATAGGCCTCTGTGTTTTTTTAGCAGATATCAATACTGTTATCTCGATGTAACTCAGATTATGGCGTGTTGAACTGCGTATTAATATCCTGAGAACGCATGAAAATGATGCCATGCACTTGTAATGCACCCAGTCGATCAGATCAAGATCTGCGCCGAGTCCCACGGTCTCCTCAGCGTCTAAAAAAGCCTGTGTTTATGGACACTTGAGATGTTGATGCAGTTCAGGCCGGTCTCATGTACAAAGGACCTATGATCGAAGGAAGTGAGGGAAGACTTATATAGCTTGCCCCACTATACGAGGGTATTTGTCATAATCCTTACTGATTGATCTTGACGCACGAACAATTGGGTCGAATTGTAATGGCATGTTTTCGCTGGCTCTGTTTTTCCAATATCCTCCTGTGCATGAAGCTCTCAATGAGCTTCGTAAACATCGTAGTCACCTTTGATGAGCTCAACCGAGTCGTATTCGTCGTGAATGCTTATGGGTCCTCTTGTCTGCCCTGAGGAGACCGTGACTCATATGCTTCACTGTACCTTGTACTGCTACTTACTGTAGGATCATGGGGGCATTTCGTTCTCTGTGAAGCTTTAGAGAAATTTTGATTTGCCTTGAAACAACTATTATAAAATTAAAAATCTGTCGAGATGAAAATGCTACAGACTCTTTTCGCGCAAACTTTTATAGCCTGTCACATTAAATTATATAAAACAGTTACNTAGGATCATGGGGGCATTTTGTTCTCTGTGAAGCTTTAGAGAAATTTTGATTTGCCTTGAAACAACTATTATAAAATTAAAAATCTGTCGAGATGAAAATGCTACAGACTCTTTTCGCGCAAACTTTTATAGCCTGTCACATTAAATGATATAAAACAGTTACTGTATACTGCATGGTTTGCTGCCATATGATGATTTATAAATACTCAACTATATTTTTATTCAGTTCGTGTACCTGACGTGATATATCTTGGAGAGGACCAACCTCCACTTATAGTCTGAAAAAACTGTATCGTCCATTATTTATTTTATTTCTCAATGTTTAGGGTGTTAATTTGAAGTGGATCAACTTAATACGCGCGCTTCTTGCCTTTATTGCATTCGATTTTTAATAAAATAACTATTCAGTTTAATTTATCCCCGTGCTCTTTCCTATTTATAACTCGATATCTTGCGTGTAATTTCGTATTTGTATAGCTCTGAAGTCAGCGCTACATTGTTATTGAGAGGTGTGTGTAATTCTACCGTATTCTTAACTATAAACTAGCGAATTTAAATTCAAATTCCCGGGAAAATAGTCTCGCTTGGAATACTCTTCTACATAGTAGGAAGTTGAGCGTTACCGTGTTGAGTAATGCATTTTTACTTTCGTTTTCGCCTGATTGCATTGCTCTATTTTGCGGGATATATTGACAACAGGCAAGCATTAATCNAAATTCAATTTCCCGGGAAAATAGTCTCGCTTGGAATACTCTTCTACATAGTAGGAAGTTGAGCGTTACCGTGTTGAGTAATGCATTTTTACTTTCGTTTTCGCCTGATTGCATTGCTCTATTTTGCGGGATATATTGACAACAAGCAAGCAAGCATTAATCAAACAGAGTAGCTCCAGTTCTGCAGGTAGCACAGTTCAGTATAATTTATGTTTCCTATCTTAAATTTTGCATTTTGCGGCACATCCCGTTTCTTTCCTAATTTCTGTGCTCAAATTGCAAAATCTCCCGTGGCTGCCACCTCAGATGCGCTAACTGTGTTGCGGACGACTAAAACAAAAATTTCTACTTGCAAGAACTAATGAAAAACGAGACAGGTCGTGGCTGGTTTGTTGAGCGTATTAGGATAATGGTGCTGACAGACCTTCTTATTTACACCTTAATATAACAGACACGTTGCACGCTATCCACCATCCCGTCCGCTCCACCTTCTTCTCCTCCGTAAAAATGTGCGGGAAAATGCGACGAAAGCACCGCATTAAAACTATAACGTGTGGTTCGGAGGTTTTTCTGCGGGAGTGTCGGCCGGTTTTTTCTTGATACTCACGATAATTTGTTGGTTTAGAAAAGACCCGTACTGAAGGAGGATGCAGGAGCGCGTACTTTTTTTAAAATAAGATGTTTGCGATAATTTGCTCAGTTAGAACGGTAAGCGCGAACAGAGCAGCCGAGAAAAAATTAAAAACCGGTGTAATTAGTGGCGAGAGAAATGGGAGTCGTAGACTTATGTGGAGACTCTGCAGCCCACTACTGTCCAAATTACTTCATCTGTGAGTTTCTTTTGTCCATGTGGTCAATCTATGTTGCACTTCGTGGCCGACCTCTGCATGCATTCGTTTCTCATGGTTAAGACCTATGACTACAGTCGCCCCGTTACTTTTCCTGAGAGAAGACGCTCTTCTCCGAAATAGTTTTAATCTCCTTCTTGTTGTTACATTTGATATTTTTGCAGGCTGCTTTACAGTATTGAATTATGTATTCACTTGAACTTGCCTTCTGTATCTCCTCTCATTCACATTGTCGTTCCTTACAGTTTCAGCTGATCTTATAATTATATATCCTTCAAGATACTGGCTGTTTTATGATAATAGTTCTCTACAGTCATTTTTTTTAATCCTTGCACATGTACGCGCCTGATTACGTAATTTAATTTCAATTCATTTCCGCTCAGATGTTACCAGATCGTCTGGCCGCTTCTTACTTATTAAAGACGTCTTCTCATTGTAGAGTTTTTGTCTGGTGGCAGCCGTTCATGCACGTGTGTGCCACATATCTACTCTCAGTATGTGTCCATGACTCGTATAGAGGACGAATGTTCTCCTCTGGCGTCGCTGTCATTGGGTTTTGCGGCAGATATGGCTGTTGTTGGCGCTATTGAATGTGGACACGTTAATAAAAAGGCCAATATAAAGACCGTGTCACTCACTCTGACAGCTACACCCATACCGGAATAAAGGAAACGAAAATTTGGACCTCGAGATCGAGAGACATCATCCGTCAAATCTGTGCAAGGGCTTTCCGAATAGAGATTACAGGCGACCGAACGCACGGACCCGCTGTAGGAAAATCACTCAGAGCTATTAC
>LQNS02278153.1:1956538-1969364 GCA_001587735.2 Parhyale hawaiensis
ACTCCCTACCTCCTGCTGGAAAAGTAACAGAACGTCCTCCGTTGTCTGCTTCCTTGATTTTTAGTTTTCTGCCTGCTCGTGCCTTCTTTATAATTCTATGAAGCTGAAATGACTGATACATCGCTAGTTGCACCTCGAGCGAATCCCTCAGAATGTATGTACCTTAGCTGTCATTTGCACGTATGCATTTTTTCATAAAATGAATAAAAGTACATTGAAAGATTTATTTTAGTGAAATTCTTCTTAGTTAAATATTTACATTTTTTACTGCGCAACCTACTGTACCCGTGTTCTACAATTAGATGAACTTATAAGAATTAAATGATAAGCGGCTGTTACCGTACGACTAAGTTCGCTTTGTGCTGGTCATTTTTTATTCTTTTTGTCTTCTGTCGTGTAAGTTGTGCGGAAGTTTCTTATTTCTAAATTAAAACAGCTGTAATTTTCACCGAGTTGCTAGGTACGGTACATTTTCCAGAGGAACCAAAGTGCTGTGGTCTGTTATGCTACAGGGACTAATTTTGTGGCAGCTATTAGTGAAATCCTCGAGCTCTTTGCTTGTTTACTGTACATTGAAGAATATTTTAATGTACCCTTTGTTCCTTGATTTACACATTACCTCAAAGCAGTTCATATTTGGATGTTAAAAGCACAAATATCTGCATATATAATGGTACAGAGAGCAACAGGAGATATATTCGTAGCTCGGATTTCAGCGTTGGCAGAGCAAGAAGTGCACTAAACTATTAATTCCCTTAATGTTACTTTGATCTACCACCTAGTTTATTTTTCCCCTATCAGTTTTTAACAACGAAGCATAAGACAATGGCCACAGTTTCCAACCTCGCCTAATCTTCACCTGTTTTTTTTTTTAGTGCGACAGAAAATGAACCGACAGATGAACACATAAATCCACATCGGTTTTTACTTTATCGTAGATTAATGAACCATTGTCTTTGCCGCTTTTGCCAATTTGAAGCCCTTTTGTTATGATTATATGTAAATGTTGTGTTATTTCTTCTTAGTTCATTATTGTTTTAATATACAGTTGTTATGCAACCGTTCAAGCTGTATTTACTTGTATATAAGGAGGCAGTAGTGTTTCTATTTCCATGTTAGTTGTTTTTAAATTTTTTATTTGTGGCCACCATCTCTAATTAAGAGACTTGGCGTCCTTTTGATATACAACGCCATCTCAAAGCTAAAATTTTTCAGGTAATTATTCTTCCCATTGCCGCCTTCATTTCCCCTCGGCGTGTTAATTTTTATTGTGGTACACACTTATCCGTTCTTTTTGTCTTAGTCCCCTCGAGCTTACCCTCTGTTATTGTGCGCTTTTTACGAGTGTTCAACTTTTCAGGGCGAGTGTCAGCGATGCCTTCGTTCTCTCTCGTATGNCGCCTTCATTTCCCCTCAGCGTGTTAATTTTTATTGTGGTACACACTTATCCGTTCTTTTTGTCTTAGTCCCCTCGAGCTTACCCTCTGTTATTGTGCGCTTTTTACGAGTGTTCAACTTTTCAGGGCGAGTGTCAGCGATGCGTTCGTTCTCTCTCGTATGAAGGGGGAACATTGTCTTCATTTTCTCCTCGATAGGAATTTTTAGATGAAATACGTGCTTCATCATTATGGCTTGCCGGTCCTCTGCTCTCCTGCCTCTGCTAATCTCTTATTTATTATTATCACCGTTCACTGCTGCTCCCCCTATCATTTGGCCGTCATTTATGAGACTAATTCCTTTCTTTACAACTCGTAGGATGAGTCTTCTCTCTCGTCCATCATCGACAGATATTACTCACGTTTCAGTGACGCACGGAATATGGCATCACATTATGGTTCGCGTTGAACGTCTTATAATCTGGAATAGATTAAGCTTTAGGGTACAGAATACAATTGAATCGAGGCGCATGCGTATGAAATTTACTATTCTTGACGTTATTTATTGCGCTTAGCTAGGGGAGCCGTATGTTGCGGACCCGAATTAATTCTTCTGTTCATCGCCGTTTCTAAGCATTTCGATCTCATTTTAATGAAACTGAACAGGATATTAACCTAGCTCTAAATGTAAAAATAAATTAGTCGTGTTCTGTTATAGCCTATAGCTAAATTTCCCTACACATGGCAAACGCTATAATTTTCTATTTGGGGCTATGCGAGGACGCTTTAACACTGTGAAAATAATAACAATAATATTCCGGTAAACAATTTCACACAAATGTCCAGAAAGTCCCGTAGAATTACCGATGTATCGCACGTGTTTTTTAACTAAATTTCTGTTATTTTATGCTGAATTTGTGAATTTCTTAAGGAAATGGTCCTCAATTTTCTACGATCTTTCTAAAAGGAAGAGTAGGAAGTCCACAGTTTTGGGGGAAAATTGAAATATAAGGAAAGTCCCGTAAAACTGAGTTTTTTTCTATACTGTAAATGTAACCACTCTTTTTAATAACCCTCTCGTCAATAAGTTGATGTCAGTCCTGTTTACATATCTCAGGAGCAAGATCGAGAAATAATCAAAAGAATAATTTATTATCAGACCTAAACTATATACAAATCTTTCTTTTCGTATTTTTTTTTTCAAATTTACATGCATTTCTCTTTCAGAACGATTCTTTCTTGTTCATTGTTCTACGTTTGAAACCATAGCTGATGGAATTCTTATACTTATTCCACCTTGCGGTTGGCGGCCTGCTTCAAGGTCCAAATAGGTCCTACTGCAGATAGATTAGATTAGATAGGCGGCAGTAGACGAACCAACAGGCCCATTCTCAAAGAGACACCGACACTTACGCCCCGGCCCTCTATGAGGTATTGCCATAAGATAGTAGGATATAAAAGACTGGGAAAAAGATGGATGAAACTTCGGCAAACTGTTCGTTGTGATGCAGAATTTTTTTTACTTGAAATACGAATTTGTCGTTACACGCCACAGATGGGCAACTATACCGTATGACTTTTAGGACACCAGAATCACGTAAACTTTATTATACAAATTATAAATTTTTATACCGATGGCCTTATCTGATGATTGTGTGTTTCTTGCTAATAAATAGCTTCATTGTGCTACAATGGACAGTTTTTGTCCTTGAGATCATGGTAATTGTTTTATGAAAGTTCCTCCAACAGTCAGCCGTTAATTGGAGCAAATAGATTGGAGTGGGCCGCCATGCACTGTATAGTGTAGTCTATGGTTACTTCCTATTTTCATGTTGGATTGCAATGCGCACAACAGCAGTAAATTTTCTTTAACAATTTCCGAGGCTTTTCCTCGCGAGACTGTTAGCTATGTAAAGACTAAGAACGATAAAAATAAGCCGCTGTTAAGGCTGGAATGTTTATCAGCCTTGGCACAAGCAGAGTGAAGTAGCCATCATCTAACTTGTTAAATTATAGATTCTTCAACAATATTCAAATTCAAAGGCAAAGTGTGTTTTCTCTCCGTAGCTAATAATATCTCAGAGGCAGGCGAATAATAAATAGTTTATTTATAACAGCTCTGACACTGAGTCAGATTAAGAATTGTATATCAGTATTAAACTTACAGTTAAGTTTTAAAATTTTCTCCACCTTCCTAAAATTCACGAGGCTATCACTTGTCAGTTTTCGCAAAACCAATCGGGACAAGTGATCGCCTCGTGAATTTTAGGAAGGTGGAGAAAATTTTAAAACTAAATTGAGTAAGATTGTAAATAAAAATAGGCTGTTACAGTATTTTACAGAATTGTAAAATTGCAGCTTAAGTTTCCCAGAGTCTTTCTATCTCGCTTTACTGCGCTGAACTTGGCGCAACTATTTTAACACTTTTGAGGTTAATTATTTTTCAAGTGTCTGAATTTAAAAAAAAATTGACTTCTCCGATATTATAACTTGTTTTGCAAGCAAATTTATTGATGAAGGTGACTATTTTTTCACTTAGTTTTAGCTATCTCAAATGAGGTCAACTTTCTTGAAATTTTAATTTTTTACACCAAAATGTGCAAATTTTTACTGTCATTCAAGTATAAAATAACTGCTATTTGACAGCCTACCTCACTAGCTATCTAGGCGCGTAAATACCTCGAGAGGGTGACGCTTCCAGTCCATCCATAAACGCTACCGAAAGTTAGATCGTCTCAGTTGGCGCTTCCAATTTCGTCATTTTCACAAGTTTGGTCATTATTGCTGTGAAAATGATGGTGTAATTAAATAAAAAAGGTTCCCTTTGAGGGCCCAGCCTAGGAAAAGAACCTATTGAAAAGTTTGATAATAATGTAGGGTTAGACGGGCACTCTACGCCCCGCTCACTTGTTTTTGCTCTCAGAATTGCAAGTTGGCAACGATAGAGGGGACTTTTATCTCGTTTCCTTTACATCTGTTAACAGGACTCAATTTTTGTTAGTGAGCGCTCTGTGTTGCTGCCAGTTGTTCATCTCAGTGCTGAAGAGATGCCTGTAATATTTGTTGCATTTGAGCAGCAGGCCCCCGCGGAGTTCCGTGAAATATGGTGCCCTGCGCACCACTTTTTTAGAGTGATTATTTCTCGTTAAATTGGTAATGGCAACTCTGTTCGTTTGTTCTGAAAGGATTTAAAGTATTTTTATTGTTATTTTAATCGCTAGTATTCTCTACAAGTATTGTTCTAATGCTCTAATATATCTGCTTGTGTTTTGGACATCAATATGAAGAGGACGTAAATCTTTTTGCAGCTTATTACTAAAGTGACAGAACAGTTTATCCTGTTATTACTGGCTATTTGAATATGTGACCATGAAATTTGTACCTCGTTTCAAAATGATAGTGGTCTAAGACAAAAACTGTGCTTCAACCTTTCATTATTATTATTATCATCATCATCCTTATTTTGCATTTCTCCATTGAGAATTTTATTGCCACCTGATGTATTCACTATCATAATAAATTTTCCATGAAGCTCTAACTGTGGCCCAATAACGTTGGCGCTGCTTCTACTATGAGTATTATTATCGAAAAATGATGGATCCTTGAAGTTTCCTCTCGACCTTTTCTGTTTGCTGTCAAGCTCTTGTAAGCAAACATCCGACTGGCCTTAATATAATCTTCGGCAATTAAAATTCGAGTTGGCGAGAAAATAAATCATCCTCTAGATTACCAAAGTTTGGTAATTACAGGGGCCAGGTTAAGGTGTTATTTTACAACCCTTTACCTCAGGATGCGTCATAATTAATTCGGGGTCCTATCAACTTCTGAAAACTGTAGCAAAGGTCCGAGGTACATAAAGACTTTGATGAATACCCTGGAAAGATATTAAACAGAGCAATGACGCTGCCTTATTTTCTTTCTCTGCAGCTCAGCTTGGACCCCAGAATGATAGTTCACATTTGCAGGAAGAATTTTATTGAGAGGTTGTGTAACTCCATAGCAAGGGACAAGTTCATCTATTGTCTAACGAATTCAAATACTTCATTAGTTGTTGGTGTATCGCATTGAACAGCAGATAACGTAGGTGAAAGTTAAAATATACAGTTTATCTGATGAAATCGTATTAGTTTACCTATTCATCATTAACATTTTCCGGGAGATTCAACGACGTGGTTTTTCTTTGTGTACGTGATGGCATTTCCTCGGTTATACCAAAACCTGGAGTTCATATAAACTCACTCTGGTACACCTCCCTGACCACATCTACCTAATTCCTTAAGACAGCGTATTTATTCTTTCATGTTTTTCATTCCTTGAAAATACGGGCAATGCGTTACAGCTGCTAGCTCAGTCGCACTCTACACGTATTCAATGACTAGCTGCTTACTCACAAATACCGCTCTATTTATTGGTTACATTCAGCTACAGCGATATTCAGACATAGTATTTCCAATTTTTATAGCGCACTCTGGTTACTATACATTTTTTGCCTTTTGCATTCTAACTGAATATACTCGTTCGGCTTAATAATTAACAAAGTTGAGGAAAACAATTATTGTTTTTATAATTAATGTATTATACAACTATTTTATGTTCCAAGAATTTGTGCACTTATGGATTATATCGTAACAATCTATAACAGTAATTATTTCCGACTTGGTCTTTCAGAAGTGTGTTCATTCCCTAATTAAATTTAAATAGCTAAAATGAAAAGTCTTACTAATGTTTGGAGAAATGTTATGCGTACCAGGCTGTTAGAATTAGGCCGTTTTACAACGTGCTCGTTGCTAATCCTCTAAAATGTGCTAACTATTCCATTATACGTTTTAATTAATAATGAAACTTAAAATAAAGCACAGTTCGCACGCTGCAAAAGTATCGGCCTTAAACAAAGTAATATAAATATTTACATCGTTCTCCAGTGATTTTTTTCTTCACCTCGTCAGTGAAGCAGAGGAGTGTGAAGATCATGAAGGGGTCGCTTCAGCAGCGGCCGCTTTTTATTCATATTGCCTCTATAGCACATGACACTTTTGGTCAATGGAGCAAAATGTAGATTGACACTTCGATAGGCCCGCTCTGGCACTTGAAAAGACTCTGAGAACTTTTTTTTAGAGGAGTTTACACGACGATTGTGGTTAGGATTAAGGAGTTAGATGCGGTATCGTTATTGGCTTACTATGTAGCGCTGCTTGAAACGTGTCCCACTCGGCGGCTGAAATGTTGAACGTCATAATACTTGACTGTGTGGCGGAAATTTTTGTGTTGTAATATTTAGTTACCTGACTGATATGTAATGTAGAATTTGGTTATGGGCCTGAAATTTAAAAGTCATAACGCTTGACTGTGTGGCTCATATATTCGTTAATAATAGTCCTTTACTGCTAATAGTGCAACAGAAATACTTGCCATATTATGGCGATGATTCAATTACTAAATAACTAGTTCAGTGTACCACCGCAGTCTGCACACTAAAACTACGCGTAGTATTTTGTTGCAATTTTTATAATATAAATCTGTAACAATTGCTTTTCCTCTGAATTCACTTGCCCGAAGTTTTTTTTCACTTTTTTTCTCCTCATTGTGCCAGACTTGGTGTTAAGGTGCAGTCAACTTGTAAATGCTCCTTAACAAGCAGAACAGTCTTAATAATGCACTGTAACATCTCTTTATGCAAACAATCAAAATGAAACGTTCCGTCCTGATAGTTGGCGTGTTCGCATTAGTGTGCGCTTGGTTAGACTTGCCTGATCCTATGAACCAATACTCGTTCACTTGAACCACACGCAATAGATCTCATTTAGTATTCAATCCTTACTGAACAGAGCTGGCATCATCGACCGACATGTCACTCTGAATATCGTAACTGAGGCGTTCATAAATCCAGGTCTTTCATCTAACTTCCCGATAAATCGAGAATAAGCTATACCGTTCTCCATAAGTCAGGGATTTTTTATGCGTCCTTTTTGCACGTGAAGATCACCCGATTGTACGGCTTTTGTATCGACGCTTCAATTGAAGTTACGTGTTGCATGACTTACTGCACTCAATGAAAGTCTTCTGATTGGCAACATTACATCGAACGCCCTATAGCGTACGTACGCGCAGGACTCGATGTTCGGTAAGTCATGACTTGACTTATTAATGCTCAATTGGTCGGACCATCCGTGAGAGCTTATACATGAGCAGTCAATCACTTGCACTCGCACATGTTTAATTCCTTTGGCGGCAATCGATGGTTCCAATCTTTTTGTGGAATATCGTGGAGGATTTCATGAGCTGGAGCACTTGGTGCGAGAGCGTCTTTTGTGTAAATATTTTACTGAATCTATGCAGCCACTGCAAGAGTTCGCACGTGCAAGGTTGAATGTGGCGAATATCTCTTAGTGTGATGCCTTCTTTCTGACTTCGATGCTAGAGTGTTTTCTGTGTAAATTATTTACCGACTGTGCACATGTGCTGCCGGGGCAGTACGAACGTGGCCGATTGAGAAACATGTCACGACGTACATGTGATATACTTTTTACTGACTCTGATTTACGCTTTTTTTTAGCTGTACTTGCATGACAGCATGTGACAGTCAAGTTATTGTTTCGTTTGTTGTATGCTTTTGACTCCGCTGTTTTCTCTCTCTGTGACATGCCTGATGAATGTCATGTGAATGTGCTATTGATCTTATTGCGAGCGCTTCTAATACTACTCTCATTTAACTTTTCTTAGATTGTTTCCAGCGCTGCATAGATTTACATCTACGTATTGGAGGTTGCAACGCAGTTATTCTTAAGTAAACTGTGTACAAATAAAACTGTGTGTTTTGCAGCTTACAACCGCGGTTTCTGTTTATTTAAGCTGATCAGAATGCTATCAGTTCCGTAAAATTAAATTTAGGGGACCTAACACAATATTTCACATGTAGCTCTGTTATCAGCATTCTCTAATACATAAATATTGTACCCGTATAATATATTGCTCAGTTTATTATGTTAACACCGTACTTAACAGTTTTCTGTGTAGTGTCTTTCCTTTAACCCTTTCTTTCATACCGTAACACAACATACGGTATGTTACACTTGCGATAGTGTAATTCCTACCACCTAGACAAACTAATTAAAGAAATGGTTAATTTAGCTGTACCCGAACTGCTTATTTCAGAGTGTACTATTGAACTTTCATTACTTTTGCTCGTGCTCAAAAGCATCTCTTCATTTTGCCGGTGTTGACCTTCAATACAGTCTTTATTATTCGCTAAACCAACGCGCACTACACCGTCGCGCACCTTACTCCTGTTGCATACAAGTAGCGGCGTAGCTGCAGAAAAGAAGAGACTTTTCCCCGCTCCAATGAGTAAGCTTCCTGCAGAACCGGTTAGCTATCAGTGTCGATATCTGGAAGCGTAACGCCAGCTGGATCGGTGTCGGATTAGCTGGCGCATTCGGCGGCCAGGATAGCGGCCTCGCGCCACCGGCCCGTCGCGCTACTGTGCGCCTGTCAAACAAGATTTCTACTTACATTAATGCACGTATGCTTGCGTTGCTGTAGGTATGATGCGCTGCGACGTACGCTCTTAATATTTTGAGCCGCCTGTCGGGGACAGTCGCGCGTGTGTTAATTTATCTAATGCGGTTTGTGGACTTTCTGTCAGACTAATAACAACGTACCTATACAGTCGTAGTACATTGAGCATGGCAAGCATGCATTATTTTTATCACTAATGTGAAGGTTATTATAGTACTATTATTATCTCCGCCAACGAGGCTATATTTCTGTCGGGATTTTTCTGCCTGTTTGTTTGTATTTATGTCTATCTGTTATCAATATAGCTCAAAAAGTTATCTACGGTCTATTATGTAATTTGCAGAATATGTTAGGAATGTCAGCAGGAGCAAATGGTTCATTTTTAGTGATAATCCGTCGGTCCGTTTGTCTATTTGTGTGCCAGACTGCCATTCAGTCTACTAGCATTGTGTTGCTTGGCGGAGGTCCGAGTCTTCGGAGTTCTTCTCTAATTATCTCTGTGTTGTGCTCCTAGGTTGAGTAGCACAGTTAACAGTTAACATTGTTTGCATCTATCATATGAGCCTGATGAAGCCAAAGAAGTGTCCGCATGATAGGTAGCATGGTAAATGTGAACAAAAATTTTGAGATAATAACATGGTGAACTTAACATAATATTGAAATTGGCAACAGTGCCAATAAATATAATAAGCGTTTTAAAAAAGCTGAATCGTGAGCAGGGCATAAACTTTTACAAGATTTGTACGGTGAAACGATAGAAAATATGCTTTACAAATGTCTACTTCTCATCCAAAATGACGACAAATTGACACATATTTATCGGGTACGTTGCACTTGCCTGCTTGACAATCGAATGAAGATTTCAGAAGAGGCGCGCTCGGTCGATATTTCGCTTGTTCAAACTTTGACTATCCTTCATTCTGTGCTGCTGAAAATTATGATGGGATATCAATTTGAATTTTTAGACCTAGCAAAGCTGTATCCCAAACACCATAATATCTACAATAGACGTACCCGTGAATAGCGTAAGTAAAGTTCGATACTTTTATCATGGAGTATGCAAAACCCTGCAAACAGTTGTTGTATATATAAGCAGACAGCTATATGATATGTGAATATATAGCTACGCAAAGGCTTCGTATTAGTAAATAATTATGTTATAGACTATATGCGCTATGAGAATTTTAACCTTTATTTTCGTAGAAAGTTTTTAACGTTATTTTTCTAACTAACTCAGTTTATGTAATTATTTGAATCAAAAGTTTTTTCTAATTCAGTTTTTTGTAATAATTTACATCAAGTTAAATAGTTACAAGAAGAAACTGAGCTGCAGCCGATTGGCTGTATACCTTTTTTTTGCAATTTTAACTCCCTTCTCATAGCCTACACTTCCTCACTTATCCAGTGTTTTTATGGACTTCCAAATGGAAATTGTTATATACTACGCGTTATTAACACTATGACACCTGCAACCAATCTATACAGGGTGTACCGTGGATGTGGCGCCATCCGCTCTCTATATTTTCATACCTATCTTTGCTATAATGACATGTATCTAGTCCTTAGTCCTTTGTTTTAATTGGCAGATGTTTTCTGTGTGAATGCTCTGTTTTTTCCTTATTTCTCAAAGTTCTTTCCCTCGTTTGAAACATCTAGCAGCGTCTCGGCAGGCTCAACAACAACAACGAATAATCTAGTTATATTTTATGTCCCTTGAGATACTGCTGCTTTCAGGTATCATCTGACTACTTTACAGATCCTATACGTGCTTTGCTACACATTACAGATCTTGTACGTGTTTTTCTTCTCATTGCTGTTCCTATACGTGCATTACTAGATCATTACAGATCCTATTCGCGCATTGCTACTCATTACCGATATTGTATACGTGTTTTGCTACTCATTACCGATATTATATACGGGCTTTGCTACTGATCCCAAACTTGCTTTCATACGGGTCTTTACCATCGCTTCCATCTGTAATGCCTCAACTATTCAAGTATCTGCTTTGTGTGTGACAGAGTGCGCCAGTTGCTGTCAATTTGCAGCCTAGCCCTCACGCAGGTTATTATCACCCCGCAACGTAATATTCTAGTCGAATTGATACCAAAAGATATCGATAAAAAGTGGCATTGTGAAGGCGAACAAAGACGAATGCATTTGTTATGCCTAACGATCTCTCTCTTCACATACGAACACTTGGTCATTGTTCATTTGCTATAGTGTCCGCAGATAAACGTTCAATGTTAACATTGCTTCGAATTACTAGCAAATTTGTAAGCAATCACTATCGCATCGTTCACGTCCTTAAAGCGACCGTACTTTCTAGGAATGAACTCTTTATATATCTATTGCAGTATGAAGTGTCCATCGATTTACGTTTATGGTTTCACTCATTAAAGCACTATATAGGTATGTGAGTGATAACCTTTTCATATCTTGGATACCTCTTTATGCAGCCCTGATGTGTGCATAACCATCTCCCTTGGAATGTGATACGTTCGTCGGTATGGCTGCAGCTTGTACCGCCCAACCCGCTGAATCAGCAGTTGTACTGGTGAGCAACAGCTTCGGCGTGAGCCGCGAAACGTCGCTGTATGTATTGTACGGCCTAAACATAATTGAGCAGTGTACTCTCATGTGACCAAATCACAACTGAAACTGACGTCACGGCCTAGCACGCTAGGCAGGTTCCTAACCGCGAGAAAGATCGGCTCCCTTGATAGGTGGCCGAGACGTTACTCGCGGCTGTGCTTCGTTCATGTAAGACTAAATATTCTGATAAAAGTCTGGACAACTTCGCTAGAAAAAAACGTAAATCAGGTTATGGTTCTGCTAAAAACTTACATTCACTTGAAGTGTTATGGGCTTGACACCTAATAATTAACTGGAGAGAAGATGACTAGACAAGCCTCTCTTGCCCAGGAATGTTATTTGTACTTACTCAGACTATTTGTGCAAATGCATTAAATAGTCGAGGAGCCATGGAGTTTCAAGATGAGGATAGTATTTTTTTTATAAAATTGCGTTTAAATAATTTTCTACGCTGTTTGTTTTAGTAAATTAAGGTGTGGATTTCCGGACGAGGTGCTGTGCATCCTCGTCTGGTACTCTCGAATGTTTAATTTTGACAGTTCTTCCCTAATAAAGTTCATTGCAATCCAGTCCCATGAAGCGACGTACGATTTTATCTTCTAGGGCGGCTGACAAGCGTGTTAGTATATTCTTGAAACCGTAGCTTGAAACCATTGGATAAATTAACACTATACAATGAACGACAGAAATGGACAGCGATTGAGTTAGAAAGCTCGTGCTCGCAAGCGATAGCTTGTTAACCCTTGCAGGGAGTAAACTGACGTACTTGTAAACCTGAAAAAAAATTCGATGGTTATTTTTCTTTTGAGAAGTGGAACTGATGATCATTTCTCTATGCAAACAGTGTGTTTATATGGAAATAATCGTAGAGACTACGTTGTGATTTGCGATCAATTTTCCATCACATTATGCTCAACTTCAAGCTTTAGTAGAAAATTTTACATCATGAAAAGTATTAAAAGTCAACATCCCTACGAATGATGTTTTCCAGCGATTCCAGTGACCGCTTTCAGACCGCCTTTTTAGATCTGCAATGTTAAGTATTGTATCCATGATATCGGAGAGCCGATCCTTCATATCTCGGGACAGCCGCTTCCTTCCTGTCTCTCGACCATCGCACTCTTGTGGTCCCACAGCCTTCGGCGTCTTGTCCTTACATCGACCATCGCACTCGTGTGGTCCCGCAGCCTTCGGCGTCTTGTCCTTACATCAACCATCGCACTCTTGTGGTCCCACAGCCTTCGGTGTCCTGTCCTTACATCAACCATCGCACTCTTGCGGTCCCACAGCCTTCGGTGTCCTGTCCTTACATCAACCATCGCACTCTTGTGGTCCCACAG
>LQNS02278153.1:1986263-2064558 GCA_001587735.2 Parhyale hawaiensis
CAATACCCTTCAGAATGTTCTGAAAAGCACCGCAGTAATTAAAATCGCAAGAAATCAATGGAAAATCAAGTGGCAGGTTTCTTTTCATGCAGAAATTACTCACGAACAATTTGTTCCTTTGAATCTCTATCGCACGTCCATTCTGAAAGAAACTCACGTTAAACAGGACCCCATTAAAAATATTCAGCGTAATCGACGTATTGAAAGCCCCGAGCTCCTCGCAAATCGGCATTCATTTGCTTCTCTTTAGAAATGACACTTTGATACTGTGGTGATCATGGTGCGGGCGTTGACTTCCCAACATATATTGCATGCTTATACAGTATGGTGCTGTGGTGATCCTGGCATTATAGTGCATGTTGACTTAGGACAATTTACCGCCTCAGTGTAATTGGCCCTCAAGTTCTCAATGCATAAGAATTGCTTCGAGTGGCTACTGGATTTGGGTAGCTGCACTGACTATGAGTTTGAAAATTTCATTGCTTGAATTTTCTGAAATGTCAAATGATGTTTTCAGTTAATAAATGAAAGTACCATACCATTTTACTAAGTAGTTGCTAATTTTATGCTTTTAACACCGTTTTTCAAAATTGGAAACTGCAAAAAATCATGGCGGTCTCGTAACAACTAGGTCCACCATTCTAATCAAGGCATGTTAGTATTGCTTAGAGTACTATCAATTTGAAATAGTTTTTATCAACAGTGCTATTAGTGAATAACAACTTGATTCCACTGGTTTCTTTAATTTTAAGTTTTTCATCGTGGCAATTTTCCGTGCCCACTTATCGTGCTTGTACCTGGCTCAAGTGAGCGTTTTTGTTTCATTCTTTTTCCACATTCTCCCATGCGCGGTGTTTCTTCATGCTAGTAGTCTTCCCGTTTTTTTGACAGATCGATTGCTGGACCTTCCGTTTCGTCTTTTGAAATGCCTTTCTAAAGACTACTGGTGTTTAACGTTAAACATTGAATAATAACTGCTTCTAGCACGTGCCAGTGACGCCAGAGGGCTTACAGTTACTGGAAGTGACTGTAACTCGAAGGCGCGAACGAACTGTGCAACATCCACCATGTGATCCAACGCCCCCCCCCCCCCTCCCGTAGGGTGTTGCACCCATCGTCTCCCTGCCTGCAATAGCTGCCGTAATCAGCAATATCGAATTCAATGTTGTCGCCTCCAAACCCTTTCACGCCCGATTTAAAGTCGATTCTTTTAATTTCAGATTTTTGGTCGAGCACAATTTCGAATGTATGGAAATTTGTGCCGCTCGATACCAGCGTTACTGGCATTCCTCAGTTGAGTGGCTTTTTTTGTCACGTGTTGGGCGACTGTGATTATTGAAATTTTCTGTCGTTGAATGCAGCATGAAACGTATTAATGTTGTAGCTCTCATGGCTAGTGGTAAACGAGGACAATGTTTATAACTGGGACGCCAAATTGGTTCTGCTTACAGTGGAGGCAATTGCAATTGTCATTGTGTGTCAATGAATGTCAACTGTGATTGTCAAGCTCTGGGCAATTGAGAATATCACGTACAATCTGTAACATCAGCGTATTCTCTTGCTTTTAACTTTCTGATAAGGACCTAATAACCGTCGGTTTCCAGTAGGAAAAAGGTTTGAGAATGATTGCGAAGTGCGCTGGTCCTGATCGGGTTAACTTCTCCGCTTTCCATTGAAGTTAACGTCATTTAGAAAGGTTGTCGCGGTCTTTGACCATCGGAACTACTCCGTGTACGTGGAAGATTTCCATACGTTTAATTCCATAGCGGTGATCGCACATTTCTCGATTGGCCTATAGTGTCCTGCTATTTATTATACGCTCTTTTCTATTAACATTTGATTCTGTAGCTGTCAAGGTACATTGTTTGAATTACAATATAAGTGATGGGATGCATGTTGAATGAGAGGTTCACGTTGTACAGTTAATTTGAAGCGAAATCGCCTATTACTTAGGTTTACATTATATCGAAAACCCCATAATGAGATCAGAGCACTTTGTCTCTCGTGCTTCTCACGCCCTCCGAACAGATTGAATATTCACAATAATTTCTTGCCCAAGCCAAAGTGTCTACAAAAGATGGATCGCCCGCTTCTTTGAGCGTTTCGACCACCCACTCCGTGCTATACCGAGTGGTGTAGGCCTGCCTTCTCTCCTCGCTTTGGTTACCATCTGTTTTTCTATTTCCTACGCGTTGTTTGGTATAAAACGCGGGCAGTTTTAGCGTCGAAATTTAGTGCACTATGTAATATGACGCCCACGTAATAGGTTTGCGTGGGTTAGATTTGTTTATGTTTTTGGTATGAGTGTAGTACGTGCGCTATTTATCAGCCAAGTTTTGTAATGCAAGATTAACCGTACAATTTTTTAAAGATCAAACACCAGTGGTATGCATGATTCGCTGCTTCAGAGAAGATAATATATCAATCGAAACGTACAGTGCTTGTTCAACGAAGTGTCTCCAATACCCTTGTGTGCGTTATTTTCCGAGCAATTGGAAAAATTGCAAGAACGATCCTCTTATATCTCGAGCGTCTTCTTGTTTGCGCTATGCAATCATCAATTGCATGTCCATGTAGCATATCCTCTAGTGTTTGTGATATTTGAAGGCCTAGGGTGTTTTTAAACGACGGATCGTAGTGCGCCGTGGTATTCCTAGCACGAAAAAAAGAAACTTTGAACAACCTTGTGAATTACTCCTGGTGCATTTGGGTTTTTTGATAATAAGAAAATGAGTTACGTGCTATGGTGTTCCCATCACGGAGAAAATAACATAACGATGAAGTATTCTACCTCTGCTGGTGTTTCTAGCGCCTAACAAAGATACTAATAGAACAGCGTTGTCACATACCCTTTCGTGCTGTCGTAGTCCTGTGCGCTAGGACTAATAATTATAATGAAACAATGCTGCTGACTTACCGTTTCGTGCCATGGTTGTCGAAGCGCCAGAAGATTAATAATTATAATTATAACAGAACAATGTTGTGACATATGCTATCGTGCTGTGGTATTCCTGGTATCGAAAACAAAATAAATAAATTGAACGACGACGCTGGCCGCTCCTGCAATAGTCGGTTGTCGGCTCCACGGTGCGAGTGTCGCTTCAAGTACATTTGAGTAGCGGTCGTAGCGAGTCCACAATGACTTCTAGAGCCTTTACAAGTAGGTCTTTTTGATGAAATTTCACCCTTCAATTCCTAAACTTGATTGTAATGACTCTTACGTAGTTTGTTTATAACAATGGAGGAATAATGCCATTGTCATTGGAACAGACGTTGAGAAGACTTTGGAGAGCCGTGCGGTGTACACACACCCAACCAGGGAGTGGAGGTGCGTGGAAGGTTCGACAGTCTGCCCCGCTCATTGATTGAATAAGGAAAATCCCTGCATTGTTCTTGATATTGGATCGAGAGGTTTGGCGTTGAATGTTCTTTTAGTAATATCACACGCTGGCCCAAAATGATTGAATTTTAAGCATCACTTAACATTTTTCAGGCCGTGGGAATTGGCGCAAGGCTGCGAGTGCCACTCGCTTTGTTTGCAATGAGAAATATTCCATTCCAAAGCCTTAGCATTCAAAACATTCGGAATTTTTCTGTGCGAGTTTGATTGTTGTTCTCATCCTTAAAATCTACGTTTGCAAAGAGTTAGATAGACCTGCGTCTGCTGTACATGCTCCCAGAAATACATAGCACAACTTATCCGTCTCACACTTGTAATACATTCGAAGTATTCATTCGAGGTTATGTTAATTACAGTCAACTGGTTTTTTACAATCTGATTTCTAAATGCTGCGGTCAAAGCAACTTGTTTTAATGACTGACTGGTGCTGGGATCCAACAGAGCCTGGGCTTTTGTGATGTTGGTCATGCACTTACGTCGCATTCGCACGAGAGTCTTTGGTGTTTGGAAGCCTCCTCCTCTCTTCGGGTGCAAGATAGACCCAGGATCGTCCGTCCTATGTTATGGGGAGGAGGGAGGTTCTGTCCTCAGCACGAAAACGCTCTCACGCTGCACGTCCATTTATTGAAATGGTTTTATATATTCTAAATGAAAATTTTTTTTAAATGGATGTGGTCGGTAAACCTTACAAAATAATTCTTGCGTCGATACCATGCGATATATTTATTAGTCCTTCCTGCTGTTACCTTGTGAAGAGAACTAATAACTGTACCAACGTGACTGAATAGAATGAGCGTAGCTTTGCTTAATAATCGTTTGCTAATGACGCTTTGCTTTTCTTTGCAGATATCGAAACTGGAGGAGGATATCTTCAAGCTTCGGTCGGAGCTGTCTGGAATGAAAGAAGCTTCTAGCATGCAAGTGCACAGCCTGGAAGAGCAAATTGAAGAAAAAAATAGACAAATCAAAAGATTGGAACTCAGATTAGAAAACAAGGGAGATCTTGTGGAAAAAATGGGGTGAGTACGCTGAAGTTTATTCTAGTAACTCATGAACCTTTTCTAGATTGACGGTTACTGCATTCACGTAGAAGGGCCCGAAGGACATGAAAATTCGACTTTTTCTTTCCCCCTTTTTATCCTTCTAAACACAAAAACTCTTGAAAATTCATTGCCACTCTGCTTCCAAGTGTTGCAGCACCAATGGCTTTAGTCGCCTGTCTATTTGGCAAATATTATGTGCAGCTGATTAATTTGTCCTGCTTGTATTGAAACTGGAGCCAAGGAACGCTTCTCGAATCTCTAATGTTAGACTGGCAGTTTCTTCAAAGACCAGGCTTTCAGTTGCCTCCTGCGCACCACGGAGAGAGCGAGCAGCAGGCCCACTTGGTATCAGAAAGTCCATCAGTTCCCGTTGGTTTATCAAAGTCTTCGCCAATAACAGACCCTCCTCGACGAATGACAATAAAAGGCACCAAACAGCAAGCTGTTCCCCTCTTTGATCACCTTCGTACCTTCAATACCTCACATCATGAGCTCCATAACTGACTGCTAGCCTCATAAGACGTCGCCACTGCCGTTATCTCGATCTCGTCGATTCTTTCTTCTCAATTTTCATTGTCTTCGCTCAGCAAAGGTTGCTGGCGCGCGGCTTTTTTTGGACGCTTTGCTTCTGTTGCTTGCCTGTTTTAATATTATTTCATATTCGCTGCCGCAAGGGTAGTGTTACAACGCTGTTCGTGTGATAGCTTAAAGTGACTTTTCACGCTGATTGATTGTACATATAGTTGTTTTTGACTTCATGCTACAGCAACTTGAATATGAAATTCCTAAGGGTGATAGGAGTACAGTTTTTTTATTATTTCATTTTAATGCTTACCATTTACCATAGAGTTTAAGAGTAAAATGTGACTCAGACATTATCCACTGAAGAGAATAAAGTACTTAAGCTCCTGTAATTTTATAAAAATCCTTGATTTTCATTATTGGAGAACAAAAGGCTGCTTAGATTACAGATAAGCTTTAGCTTGACATGTGGTCAACATTCATTGCCATTTGGCCCTTAAATTTATTAAACTATAAATTAAGGTGAAATGTAAATTTCATTCTTGACGATAGTTATATTTGGATTACCTTAAACCTACAAAGGCGATCTCACAAAGGAAGAAAGGAGGGACTTGAAGGTTCTTGGCAGAAACCCTTTTGTATGGGAACAGCAAGTCGAGAAAAGAGAAAGCATGACATAAAACATCATCAGTAAGAGTATAAAATTAGTCGAAGGAAATAAAGTGGGCGTGAAAGAAAGATGTTGGGAAGGCCTAGCTATATGGCTAAGGTAACCGACAAAATCTTATTAGGATCGCTGTTTCCCATAAGGCAAGATTAACCAACCTAAGTAACCTATCCCTATGACTGACGGCCCTTCCTATGTTGCTCTCGGTGGCAAGGGAGTTCATGCTAATATACGGTTGAGCACGTGTATGCATACATGTTTCCATTCTGTCTTATATGTAGCAAAACTGTAGCTGAAACTCGAGATTAGAATGTCAGGTTTTGATTCTTCATGTGTAGATTAGCCTTGCGCTAGTGATATTGTATCCAAATACTGGGAAATTCATAGCGATACCAACGTGAACTCTAAAAGTTTCTCGTGACATGCTCTCTCAGAGGGCTTTTCTATAGTTAGACATCAGATACTTGCTGCCGCCTTTATAGACATGGAAAAGCTGCCTTTGTTATTCCAGTAGAGTAGTACCGTTTAACTCTGTATATATGCCGGATCGAGTCCGGCAAAGAAAGGCGGGGGATTCAGCCAAACTTTGCCTCCTTTCAGCTTAAGATTGCTGTGCTGTTTCTGCGGAAAAATTTGTTTAACTTGGGCATGAGAATCTTTGTTTGTGCCCTCGTGTAAGAGATTCGGCGAAGTAGACTTCGCTTGCTTACATTTTATCGGCATCAAAGGGTCAAAATTTGCATATATAACATTCTCCAATTAACGACTCTGGTCTAATAAATTGAATAAAAAGTACTCTGCCATTTGGCAGCGGTCCTGGGCTCGTAACCCGCTTCACTTTTGTGATGAATTGCCTAAACGCAAGTTCTTATAAACGTACGGAATTGGAGTTCATCCTGAGACATACGGCCGGATTGGTAGGTCTCGCACCAATTGACACAAGCCGCAACTGAGATGCACCACAACCTCTCATCTCAATAGTCGGAGCTGTACTGAGTCCGGACAGACAGCTGCTTTGTTGCGGACACACTGTGTTGCGGTAGCCTCTCCCACTGTTCCCAGTACTGTACAATGTGTACATGGCCCTTATTTCTTTCATTCTTTTTATCTCGCTGTTCTCCGTGGGTAGTGGGGCTTAGTCTGTAGGAATGCACTAGTCCTAAATAGTAATAACAATAGTAACTATTATAAACCGACGTACCAGAAGAGACCCAAAGGACACGCGTCCCCAGGCATGTGCGGCGGTATTATCAGGAGCCGCCGCCTCGATGTGAGATCACTCGAGAGGAAACCCAAGTTATTTATCTAGAACCACTCAAGCTCGAACGTCTGTGCAATATCTCCCCTTGCTGTGCTCTATTGAAACTTTGGTAGCTCATTTGCTTCGTCAAATCCTCTACTTCTCTTGTCCGTCCCAAATGTTTGTGTCATCAAAGTGAGGTACATTTCAGCTTTGATTTTGTAGATTTACAGAGGTACTTCGTTACTCGAATAGACATCTTCCAAGAATATAGTCTCTTTACTCCTCGATCAGGCGTAACAGTAGTCCGTAGGCCTATGAGTTCAAGTGACAATTTTTTCTCTATGTATTTTCGAAAGTTTTCGTATCGGTTCGAGTAGTAAATCAGATTTGTAAGCGGGTAACCTTTCCATTTGTTTTTTACCATAGCATTATTGAGCAAAATTATTAAACAACTATCGTCTGGCTGCATTAAAAATTAAATTATTTAATTGTAAATGTAAGCTACTTACTATATGTTTTTATAATGAAACCTAGTGCGGGCACCCTTGGAATAAAGTAAATGCTTTTGAAAGTTAGCTGGGGAATATGTGGACTGATGAGAAACGTTTTATTGTGTTTATTGCGCATGTTAAACATCTCGATCTTATCCGTGCATCAACTAGCATGCACTATAGCACAGGCCTGATATTATTCTTTGTACGGAAGTAATAAGATTTATTCAACCTTCAAGAAATTCCATACTCTCCTATCGGTCTCTTCTTCAGTATCGGCATTTCCCTCGTCAATTCCTTTCGGCTATTGAATGCACAGAAGTGTTCAGATCTGTTGGGACGCAGGAGCATCATTATTTTAGCTGGTATTCGTGGATGAGTCACGCAAAAGAGTCATAAAGGGATGGCCAAAATGCTTGATTTTAAGATATACCTTACCGATACCTAATTACCTATTTGGTCCGGATATCATTCTGCTTACACACAATTTGTGCCGCAGTAATATTTATATCATTGAAACTTAATGCTTAGGTAAAAATGTATGTGTGGCATTACACAATGCTCGTTCTAGAATTAGCAGCCGGTCAGTACTCAAGGAAGTCCATGAGTGTATTCACTTTCGTTGGTCACAATGACCAATTAAAGTTCGCATTCATAAACAGAGCTGCAAGGCCTGCCATTGTGTTGAACTGGAACTGCTTTGCAAAAGCCAATGCCTTGCTCAATGCCTAAACATTTAATAAGGAACTGTTGTTTTTCGCCGTTTCCGGCGTGTTTTTTTACATTGTGTAAGACGGAAGTAACTTGTCTAACTTGCTCTACGCTACACATAGAGTAATCTTGTTCCTCTATTAGTAGTCTGCGACTCCGACATATATGTAGATTAATTTCTGTTGATTTTCCTATTTTCTTGAAAATGAGTTACGCACTCACAGAGAGCTCTGACACCTTTCAATTTATTCTAAGTTCGTTTAGCTATCTAAAATTGTTTCGAACTCGTAATAGTAAGTAAAAATGTAATGCGCAGTTATGACAATTTAAACAAAAACCCTGAGAAATAGCATTTTTAACCTTCAGAGCGTTCAGTTTTATAAGAATGTTAAGTAAAGTGCTTAGTTAAGCACATCTGATCACTGACCACCACGTTTGCCTATAAACTGATTTTGTCTCCACCGTAGGTGGTCCTCGGTGGTCACAAAGTCACTCTTTGTCTACATATACAGTCTCTAAGCTGCATACCTTTGTTGCTAGACTGTTTATGAATTGGAAACCTAAGAGGTCTATTATCAAAGTACAAAGATTTACGTTGTTCATAACTTGGATGCTATTTACTAAACACCGGGCCCGGCTACGTGACTTGGTAACTAACGAGCTCGATTTCTTTTAATCAGAGTTTACAAATACTATGGTGCGAATGATCCTCATGTTGCGACTTGCATTAGCTAGCACGAATACGCTGAACCTTGGTTGATGGCTGCATTCATATAAATTAAATGCATGCAGGGGCTTGTGTGACAGTCCAAAGCCATCTGACGTCACGGTAATTTTGGTTTGAAACAGCGGCTTTGCTCACATTAGATCAAGTCGAGTGTGTATGATTAAGTTCATTACGCTATCTTTAAGTGTGTGAGCGGAAGTACCTATAATCTGAACAAATAAGTTGCCGGCAAACATGAACGTTTCGATTGTAAGTGAATTTCAGCGACAAGTTTTCGACACATGTGTACTCACCGCCCTAAATTTGTCGGTATCAATATGAAATCAATTTCTTTTCGAAAATGGCGTTATAAGCCCACATGTATTATTAGGTCTTTTTCGTATTGCATAACATAGTGCAAAGAGACACACTTGTTTATCCTGCAGCTTGTCAAACATGCGCTGTACGATGCTGTCATGTTGTCAGCTTACATAAAATATCAATGTGCATGCTGCGATTTCATTGCAGTGTACTATTCTCTGCTTCAACCCTGCTTGTTAGGCACCTTCAGCAAACGATTTCACGCTCTTTCCTTGACATTGTTTCAACCACAAACATCTCAGCAGATTGAAGCAGAGAATATATTGTACTTTCGCTCAAGCGATTTCTGACTACAAAAACTTTCAGCGACAAACAATTGGACTAAATGGAGCGTTGAAGAACCTCTGTTGAGGCTCATTTCTCCCCCTCTCTAAAACTTTGTCTAAGTCCAAAAAACTCAACGCTCAGTTTTTGGCACTCAGATAGCCTGCATTTTCGATCCCTTACCCTCTTAAAAAAATCTGGCGCACAGTACGACATAATTTGAAATATTTCTTTTCTGAACAGTGTAATTGAATACGCAACTTCTTGTTTCCTTGCATAGCTCATATACGTACCCATAGTAGTGTCTATGTTGGTACATTCTTTATTTCTTATCACGATTATATTACCATATTTATCATCGTATGGATGACAACTTATTCTGTTAATTTATATGAAGTGTATGACTTGAAGCTTGTTTTCATGGCTTCTGATTGTACTTATTTGCCTTGGATTGTATACTGTACATTCGATTTTTCATTTCCTTACTTTTCGTTTAGCTATGAGAAGAATTGTACACGAAGATCCAAAAAAAGCACTTTTCCGTTTTCTCCCAAATTAAGACGTTCCTTCGCTGCATTTACGTGATATTTACGTCCATTTCTGAGTCTGATTTGTTTGAATGTCTTTCCCCTCGGGAAGTTCGAAAGTTGGGCTCCCCGGCTCCGGCGTTTCGGCTGATAAGAATTTTTTCGCAGCAACCCCTTCATCTAATGGATACCGAACCGAATTTTCCGACTCTTCAAACCAGGAATCACTTTAAAAACTTTTAAGTGCGGTCTTTGAGTTACATTTCGGCTGAGGTTTTTTCTCCGTAAGAAATCTGAAGGCATCAAATGGAGAAGATCAGAAGACGAGAGAAGCTAAGTGGGTTTTGTTTATTCTGAGGCAGCTCATGTCATCGACATTAGTGTGTAATAATAAAGTTTACATTCCATCAATACAAACGTGAAATTTCATTTTTTACAGTTTCTTGATTAATATTTTTTCTGCAAAGAGAAAAAATAAAAGAGTGGACAAGGAGATAAATTTCTCATTAATTTAATTGCAGTTTTTACCGTCACAAATTATTAGCGTCAAGCTTCTCTCGTCTGTTATTTTATTAACAGTTGCTTCTTAAAAGTCATGCCCATGTATCACTTGGGAATTGCTTACGGGCCTACATCGAATTCCCTCGTAAGGCGACGACAGGATATCATACTTGTATTGCGTACGGCAACTCCTTTTCAGAATTCTTCATTCAATATATTTTCTAAAGAAATGCAATACTTTGGAATACATGCCAGACACCTAGCACAACTCCTTAATTGACTTGTTTTCTGAGTTCAGGTAAAATATATATATATATATATATACAGCTGCCAGAATCTCGAGAAACTTTCATTTTTCGCTCGTGATCCGACGAAGGTTGTAACATCTCAAGTTGTCAAATTTTGGGCGCTTTTTTTGTAGCTGAACTGCAATTTGGTCGGTTACTGGCACTTTTCTTTCTGAACAAATTTCTGTCGAAAGAATGTCCATGACAGCAGCCTGGCCATACAGCGCGCTCATGTTCTGCGCTTCCTTTCTGATTCGAAACAACAGCTTGCAATGATGACAATTCCGCTAAATCGCGAGAGCAATTAATGTACATCATGTGAGCTGTTTCATTATTTACAAGGTAAATACTGAGCAATTTGAAAAAAAAATGGTTCGACATATTCACCCTGCATTGATAAAAAATAAATTCGTGAGCATTTTATTTGAGGTTCTGCAATTACGTACAACTTTTGCATGCATTAGCTTATCGCGGAGTTAACCGTGGGTGTACACTGCAGTTGCAGCTACTAATTTTTGTAACACTTAGTGGTACTCGTTCCTCTGAGTTTGGAGCTGACTCAATAAACTATAGTAGCACTATGAGAACGCATACCTCCGGAAACCTAGGCAATGTTAACGAAAAATTCAGTTTAGTCCTGGGAGCAAGATTTCCTTTTTATCATCAGCAAAATTTAGTCACTCGTGCATCTTGACACTCCCTTAATTTTCTGGATTTTTTAAGATCTGTCCCTATAACTTTTTGAGTTAAGGTTTGACAAACTCTAAGATAAACATTTAGTCAAAGGCACAATTGGACGAACGAATCATCTTTAAAATTTGATCATTTGTGCCTTTCGACATTTATTGCAATTTCTGCCAAGTGACTCGTTTATAACTTTTTGGGCTTCGTCACTGGCGTACACGAAGACAAATAAGGAGACAAGCCGGCAAACGGACCCACAGATCATCTAAAAAGTTTAGCCAAGTGCATTTCGTAACATGGCCAACAATTCTTGAACATTTCATGAAAATCCTTTCATAACTGTTTGACTTGTTACATAGGAAAATAGGCAGACTTAGAAACCGTTAAATGGATCATTATCAAAAGTTAATCAGCTGTTCCTCCTAAGATACACTGTAAATTACTTGAAGATGCGTCCATAAATTTTTCAGTTATCTTTGTGACAAACAGAGAGGTAAACAGATCAATTCCGACAAAACATGACCTCCTTTGGGGGAGGTAATAAGATGTGTTGTAGCCCTTCACAAAACGATCGCATATCCGGGGAACCCCATGTAGGTTACGCACTTAATTCTATCAGGTAAGCCTCCGTATCGTATTTCCTTCTGTTTCCAGAGTGTTTTTTTTCGGTATTCATATTTCTATTGACAAAATTGGGTGGTTTTACTGATTTGCCCTGCATGTCTGCCGTTCCAGTGCATACATGGCTTTTCTTCGACGAACTGCATGTCCCTGGATTATGCCTCTCCTTAGATCGTAGCGATTGCTATAGCTATAGGGAGAGAAGCTTAACCTAGGAATATAATAATATCCTAGCGCTGCACTAGATTCTACTGGCGATAAGCTTGATAAACGAATAAGGAGGGAAATGAAGTTGGAGACACCCTGACTTAAGATGTCCATAATACCACCCGCATCGAAGCTCGACTTGAAGCACAAACATCCTAACAAACGGACGTTCAAACAACGGTCACTTGCAAATATACAAAGTCGGCCGTAACGAAGTATTTAGTGCCCTATTTTGTGACCGTAAACAGAAGCTGGCAACTGCAGCACGCTGCCCAGCCCCAGGTATGGCGGAAGGAAATCGTTGGGGCGCCCCCACCTATTCAAGACATGTGACTTGCTGGCGGGCATAAACCTCATTGTCTGACTGACAGGGGTGTTCATCTTTATTGTACCTACTTGGCATAGGACGTTTGAGCGGAGGAAATGATGCGTACGAGCGAGAAGTGAAAACGTGACGTCATTGCTTGCAATGCGAAATGAATGTGATGATAGCTGTCAAGTGCGAAGTGTTCAGGGGATGCGAACTGTAATTTCTTGTTTTAGGTCATCCTGTTTGGTCAAATTCGGGTTGGGGTTTTCGTTTTGCTCGACGTACTGCATGTCCCTTGTTCATGCCTTACTTCAATCGGGTTATACTAAACTTTTTGCCTATGGAAAGTGTCTGTATGCTCCTCAAACGAAACTTCGATCTATAATATCTATAGAATGTATGTTAAAGTAGCCTAATTGGTGTCAAATTATTATACCTAAAGTTAGCAAATCCGAAATGTAAAAAGTTAACCCGATTATTTATATACTTCTTTTTGTAAGTGTAAGCAACGGCTATTTCTACTTTTCCCCATGAACGTAACTCACCATTATTGCGACTTGTTATCATGCGGGAAAACATATATGCTTCAAATGGCTTGAAGAATACTGATACAGTTTTTACGAAATACTGTTACCTGTAGAAAGTGTTAACTGAAATATATCAGCCGATTGTATAATATGTCGCCTAAGGCAATACGTTCTGAAATTATAAAAGCCAATTGCATCTCAATTCAGGGCAGTTTCAACCTTCATTTCTTATCAATATCCAAACTCAAAATGTGCCCTTACTAGTCAGCAGTTGTCCAATTTTTGTCTAGGACGTGCGCATTAGAGGACGTTTTATAGGCTTCCATCTCTAGGACCAAATCCTGTCTCTGTAAAAACTGGATGCGTCTCTCTGCCTTATCGTCATTTTTTATGACCTATTGCGTGTTTCATGTTTGCAACATCCAAGAATTCTTCTCCTTACTAAACTAGGGCTTGCAGGTCAGAGTTGCGGAGTGACACCCAAGGAGTTGACGCCCGACTTTTCCATCCAACTTTCCATTACCTTGCTGGATTTCGCGTGGTCTGCAATTACTCATTGGCTGGTTGCGTGTCCTGCAGTCGTCCTGATCACATTTGCATGCCGTCCTCCACGATTTTATGGATACATTTTGCTCGATTATGATAGTGGAGCTTCAATGTGGGTATTTCCGTACCGACATAAATATCGGCGATTGTCTGCGTCGCTTCGGCGTTATGGGTATTGGACGTGCAGGGATTCAGGCATAAGTAATGAGTCTTGTGCTCTTACTGTGATTTTTATTGCTCCTGCTGCCTTCGTATATAGTTTCAAATTGGCTTATCAGAAAATTGACTAGAAGCCACGTTTAGACTACAATCAACAGCTATCCTCTGGATCTTGCGGAAATGCCTAAAACATTGAACGATTATTTAGAAGTAGAAACTGTATGGTAATTTATGGAAATAGCCTCATATAGAGAAAAACTTGTTTTATTTTTTGTCGTTGTCATATTCGAATCGATCGGGTGAACTGCCAATATTCGAATATGTTTTTGTACTTGTACTTTTTTTAGTCGTTGCACTTGTCTGCGTTCGTCGTAATTCATCGTATTGCCAACCGGTTCTGAGACCAAGTGTGATGATTTTTGGTATCGCATTCGGCACGTTGTAAGTGTTGAAACTCCGTTCCTTTCCTTCTGCTGCGGCTGATATTCAAGCAAGCGTGATATCTCTATATCGCATTCAATTTTACGTTTAGTACATTTCATCCTACTGATATGTTCACAGACACCCACACAGTTCTGGTATCGGTTTCTGCATTTTGCAATTACATGCGATTCGTTCGTTTCATTCTACTGCTGATTTTCAAGGAAAGGACAGTAGTGTTTTTTCTTAACTTCACCTCTCTTCAGCCAGACAGTATGTCGTGTCTACGTTTCATGCTGCTGTCGATATTTAACAAACTCTGGCATTTGTTGTATTCAGCTTATGACAATTAGCTGAAATTCTTACAGCTAATTCATTCCACTGCTGTTGTCCACAGTAACAGTAGTAGCATGGTCTGAAATCGGCTCATTATAGTTAGAATTTCCATATTTTCATCCTACTGCCAATATTCAAAAGAGCTTGGCCGCCTCTTTTTTTAGTATAACCCCTATTTTATACTTTTAATTCGTTCTAATAGTATCGGTATTCAACGAAACGTTAGCATTACTTTTATTCAGCTCGTTGTATATAGCAGTATTTCATGCATTTCATCCTACTGCCAATAGTCAAAGGAGCTCCAGCAACGAAGGGCTATTAACGAGCAATTGTTACAGCAGTTCGTTTTAAGCACGGCCATTAAATTTTCAGAATAGACTGACTGTGGCAGCTGCTCGTGAACTTGGCTTGCAAAGGTGAGCTACTGTCAGATAGGTCTTATCAATTCAAAAGGAAGACTTGACATGCAATCCTGCTCCTTTACTGGAACAGTCCTCCGAATCTCTCATAACAATATTATTACAAGCTCCTTGCAATCTCCCAATGAGGCTTTGTATCGAGTAGCTGATTACACAAGTACGATACATCCTTGATTGAGACTCGTTATGTTGAAGTTTTGTATCTTGTGTTGAGGGCTGTGCATGGGTGCGCTCTTAAACGTTATGTACGACCTCTGGGGTCACTGCGCTGTTATTTCTTCAAGTAACCTCACTGCCCTCAATTCGTTTGCTGACGAGCGCCCTCCTGTAGCTTGGAATATACACAGACCGACGGATAGTGGCTCCGCGCCTCTCTGCCCGGGTGTGAGTTGCTACTGCTAGCCCTCGGTCTCCATACGCCACACTTGTGTTCTTCATTTTAATCCTTCTCAGTTTTATAGGAACTGTTTTTATTTAACAAGCAACTGACGAGGTGGCAACCCGCCTCACTGCGCGGGTGCTGCTACTGCTAGCTTTCGGTCACCCTACTCTTCATCTTCATTTTTTTCAGTTTTGTAGGAAATACTTCTATTTAAACATGATTGACGAGTGGCCTTTTGGGCAATAGAAGGTTACAGCGATTAAAAACGAGCACTTGGGAAGGGTAGAGTTTGTGAGCCCTAAGATGCTAGCACTCATGCCTAATTGTTTAGCATGTTTATCATCAAAGAAATCTATTTCTGGGTATTGTCGATCGGTTCCATTATTACTTGTAAGTCATTGAAGTGATAGAGCAATCTCCAGAAACTTTGTTCCAGAACTTCGTAATTTCATATAAGCTCTTGACTTGTAATTTTTCGGTCATGGCGTTTTCCAAAAATTTATTTTCCCAAGGAATGGTAAGCGTGAAATAACAATTGGTTTAACCACTTACTGGGGAACTGTATCATTCATAAACCTGAAGGTGTCACCCAAAGACAGTTATTAGCACCTGCATGTCCAAACGATAACTGTGGCTACGGGCATGCTGTGTACACACACACACACATGCTGCAAGTCTGGTCTTGTATAAAAGCAAAGCTATAATTTCACCTCCTTCTTCCTTCATTGATCGACTGCGAGGCAATAGACGAAGCGATGTATTGATGGTCCTGTTCACTGACCATAGCTCCAAGCGACGGCCGCGATACCAATATCTCAGAAAGGATTGCTTTCACTGAATCTAATCAACGAGCTATACGGTCCTAAATCGGTCCTGTTGAGAGCTCTATAGGTGCAGAAACTGATGAGTCGGGTCGATGTATGATTATCATATTGTTAGGAAGTGAATTAAGTGCCGGACTTCCTTTGTCTAGCCACCTTTGAAAAGGTCCAAGTGATAAGGACTCTTCAATGCTTCTTCTGCGTTATTAGCCGTATTTTCAGAGGCTTTTGTTTTATGCAGTGAGGCGAATATTGCATGAGCGGTGCTCATCATATCCTATTGGAGCATCGCACTTAAATCATTGCTGTTCAACTTCGAGTATTAAGGAAGTGGTAGCGCGTTGAAGGAAATGCATGACTCCGTTGTCTTTTGGTGATACAGTAATTCATGGAATAGGACTGTTTGATCGACCTTGTTCAAGTTAAAGCTTTTTCGTGCTTGTATTAAAGTTAGTGTGGAATGTAACTCCTGTCTAGCCTTATTCAAGTCTAAGCATTTTCTTACATGTAGTTGAGTCAGTAGGAGTACTTTTTGCAATGAAAATTAAATATCATCTGCATCCGTACATTTGCTTCTGTCGCTATTTTAAGTATGAACGTGTTCATTTGTACGTGAAAATTATATTTTTATTTAAAACGTGACCATTGCCACACTTTAAGTACACATTGTTGTTGGTCAAAATAATGAGGTCTTTTGGTCACTTATATTGTAACATTTGTACGGTTTTCTTTCAAGTTTGCGAGTTGTAATACTGGTGCTGTAATTTAAAATCTAACTATATTCCTTCCACTCCAACGGTCTGGGAAATACTTAGTCGATATTATACTTGAATCCTTTCTTAAAGCAGCCAATATCCTTTAAATTGCTCTACATGAATTGTCTAGGTTAGTTGCAATACTTAAGTTCTCAAGCATATCCGACGTAATTGCAATATGATCTTGCTCCATTAAAGGGCCATTTACGCTCCGTAAATTTAGTAACGTAACTTGATTTTTCCCTCGCCTTCTTTCTTACACGGCAAAATCCCTTTCGATTATTTCCTACTTGCATGGCGTGTGATGCAAGTTACACAAAAGAAAAAAAAAAGAAACGCTCGATCCGTACTAAAAACAAAGATAAAGGCCAAGTTTGAAGAACTATTGCGATCGCAGTACTAAGAGGAACATCGAAAGATAAACCTTGAAATTCTATTAGTGAGACTGAAATCCCAAAAAACGCGGAGAAAATCCCTGTAGCAGTGACAGCCGTATTTATTACGGGAAGTCACGTTTTATCGGAGAACAAAAATATTTTGCGCCAATGCTGTCACATCTCTTTAAGATAGGTTGGTGTAAGGTTAGAGCGCATATAGGTCTAGTTCTGATAACAGTATACATATTTTCTTTGGAATATTATTTAAAATAATCTTTATAATCTTCACTAGAAGTACGAATGACTTCTGTCCGCACATGTCCGCTGTCCTCTAGTAAGTGACTCTAAGAATTGCGCAACGATGCTGCATTGCGTAAACTTGCCCTTTAAGGCTGCTCCCTCTACATGCATGCAGCTGAGTCGGAAATAAACACTTTAACTATAGTGCAAAGTGCAGCGAAGTTGCACTGCGATTCTAAATATATTCAGGCACGAGCTCTTATCAAGTGAAATGCTGCATCAACTTTTCGTGCACTGTACCTAAGAAACCGAGTAGTAGTAGTCCCATTTCTAAGTAATTATTAGCTGTACCGTTTTAGTAACGCAAAATGCGCGTTTTACGTAGATCGCGATAACAATTGCTGTCCTCTCGTTTGGTCTTCAAAGGCCGCGACTCAGTTCGTTTTTCTTGCCTTAGGCGCTCTCGATTGGCCAACAAATATTAAATTAAACCTTCCATCGTAGTTTATTGAGCTTATTTACAAGACAGACAGGGACCGATAAACCCTGTTAGACGCTCAACTTTGTACATTTGGAGCAATTTAAAGAAAAGTTGCCTCGGCTTCGGTTGTTCGGAGTCTTTGGAAGCGAGGGCGGCGCTCCTCTGGCACAAATCTAATTGCCATTCAATTCGTTTATTGAAACTTGCGTGTTTGATCAGCCATGTCGTGAAACCATTTGCTGAGTATCAAGTAACCAAACATGTAAAGCTATAGGCGGTTTGTAGCTTGAATGAATGCAGTTGAATTTTAATCCTATGAGAAGAACCAGTTTGTTTTCGTGAAAGTGAAAACAAAAACTCAACCAATCAAAATGTGGACATGATTTGGTTTTCTATTACTCAAATTGAACGTTTAAAAAGTTTGAACCGTAATTGAAATGATCATAATAACTCCAATGTCAATTGCAGTCAAAATGAATCGACGTTTTTCATCGATAAATTGCTTGCTTTGTTTGTGAAACTTTCGGTTCATCCCCGAAATAATTGGTGCAGATTTACGATGAGTAAAAATAATGGCGTAAATAAATATTTGTATTCTCTGATCAGTATATCTCTTTTCTGCAAAACTGCTATCAAAATTAGAAGTGTCACCTATATCCGCAGCACAATCCCAAAGTAAAGGTAAAGTCAACTTTGACTGCACCCTCCACTGGGAAATCCACTCGCACTGATTCGTGCGACAGACATAGACCAACTGGCCCCAGAGGAGTAAGTGCATCTGTAGCCGACGACTAGTCGCTAAGAACTATGGCCCCGAAACGGAAGATTCAACGACCAGCCACCCCCATACCCTAGGGCAGGTGCCCCACGGTAGCTATGCACACAAGCAATTGCGCTGATTCAGCGCGCCGAGTGACTTGAGAAAGATTGCGCCTGGTGTGGGGATCGATCTCAGGTACCTCGACACAACTGTGCAGCGCGCAATGTCCGCAGCAACCGCTGCGCGTGCGGCCAAGTTAGCTTTATCTTTACCTTTATTGTATGAAATGAATTTTTATTACTGTAAAACAAAGCGTTTTCTTAGATAACAATGTCCATAAACTGTTGGTCTAGATACTGTACACAGTTTACAGGTGCATCTGAAGTGCGCATATATACTGGCAGCTTGTATCCTTGCTATAATTGTAGTCTGTTTCATTTTAGAAATCTTACTTATTTTGTAATCTTATAAGCTTATGTCCGCCCACGGGATCCTGCACGTATTTATGTCTACTAATTGTCTAATGAACAGTCCTTATTAAGACTGATCTTCAATGTGAAATCGGACCAACTGCGTTTAGATTTTTAATTTAAGTTTATTTGTATAAGCGCAGGGTGCATATTTAGTATTACTGTTAGTTAGTCCCTCAGTGTAGAACGTTTGGAAATCTCTGCAGCTTTGCCAATATTTCCAAATGTTTTATTTAGGTACTGCCTTCTCTTCTCACCCAGGTAT
Organism: Parhyale hawaiensis; assembly: GCA_001587735.2. Lineage (NCBI taxonomy): Eukaryota > Metazoa > Arthropoda > Malacostraca > Amphipoda > Hyalidae > Parhyale > Parhyale hawaiensis. Next base: position 2,005,787 of record LQNS02278153.1, read on the forward strand.
GCTTAACACAAGCTCTGTTATTCTCAAGATTATTCTATGTAAAGTAACTTACAGATTTACGGCCTGTAACTGAATGGATGCTGAACTTATTGCTCGAGTTATTAATGGCCTTTTTCTTCTTGTTGTAGGTATATAGTTTTATCAAAGCACATGCTATTTTGGTTACAAACGCACAAAGATACAAGATGCGCCCATGGCAGCTATAGTGCCGCTAGTCTGTCTCCTATAGATGGTATTCTCATTAGGAAGTTGTTGAGAGCGAGTGTGTGTGTGCTCGGATCCGAGTGGTGGCCGACGATCAGATCTATCAAGGCAACAGATGCTGCCATCAGCTGCCCGATGATTCACATGGAGACGTCGTATGCACTGTACGGACGAAACGTATTGCCGCTGTGGATGTTTTTCTAATCTTTGAATTATGCTCACCCATCCCATGTTACTGGGAGTGACGCTTTCTGAGCCATCCACCCCCACCCTACGATAAGGAGAGTACAGTGTAAATTAATGAATTTCTTTACGTCGATACTGCTCTAAGGGACAAAAAAAAAATTGTTTTATGTAAACCGTTTTGTCATGCTGACCGAATTAAGTCATTTACGAGCATTTATATATACAATATTTTTCCTCAGTTTCAAGCTTTTTCTAATTGAAACATTATGTTGGAAGTCTAGATAAACGGGGATCCACGCCATTTTCTTCACATTTAATTGTAGTTACTTTAAAAAAAAGTATAGTAAGTTAGTTAAGCAGCGTCTTATTTTTCGGAAGCTGTGCTGGGTGTCCGAAATGAGCTGGTGCATCCTCAGGTGATCGGTGATGCGCTTCTTCAGGAGGCGTTCGATGGTTTTGCAGGCAACCTATTCAAGACGGGTTGGTCGATAATTCCAAGTGCTTTTCTTTTCCCCCTTCTTATGTATCGGGATTACGTTAGCTGGTTTCCAATCCTTAGGAACTTCTCCCGTTCTTAAAGATCGATTGAATATTTCGAGCAGTGGCTTTGAGATGACTGGAGCGTAGAACACGGGGAGAAAGATTATCTGGCCCAGTGGATTTGTACACATTCAGATGGGTCAATTCCTGAAAAATTTCACTCTCCGTAAAAACACACGTGTCTAAGGGAGCTACATTCATCGCTGTCACGGAAGGCAAAGCTATCAACTTGATCTTACACCTTACTGCGTAACCTCACAATGAACACACACATACCGTATTTGTTGGTATTAACTGAGTTATAAGATGTATAAGTTGCCATGCTTGAATAATATTTATCATTTCGAGAACTATAGGATGTGACATCTCTTGTTAACCTTACTGACCATTTTCCTGAGGACGTGAATACTGCTATTGTCTTTCTTCGACACTGCCGTAACGTTCATGTCTTCAAACATACATGTATGTGTGGGCTGTAATGTGTTGCATGCGTTAGTAATCAACGTCGACATATATTGAGTACTCATTGATATTAAGGAATCAAAATTATTTTGAAATCAAAACAACTGAACCTTTCAGGGTATTTCATTTGCTCTTCGGCAATTTCGACGTTTTAAGTTAAATATATATTTTGGAATTATGAATACATCAATAATAATAGTAATATTTCATTATCATATATTTTATTACTTGAAATCATCTGGTACTACTATAGTTCTTATTGTTATCCATAACACGTTACTCTACATAGAAAGATGTCGTAGTATTTCAACTCATTAATTTTGTGCGGTTCTTTTTTTCCATAGTTTTCTTGTAACAGTTTCAACACCTTCCATTTCTAGTCCGACCAAAATTAAAAATTGTCCCCACTGCTGCTAAGAAAATGTCGACATTTTTACCTTGACGAAGGAATTTTCCTTCTCTCAGCTGACACAAATATTCCTTAAAAGTAGGCAGAAAGGCACATCGAAACTACACAGTATAGAGACCAGCATCAATGTGGATTTCTCGAGCTAAAGTCTGATGGTGTTTCCCAACTAATTCACGTAAACGAGCTTCAAAGGAAGAAGTTATGGGCCTCACCTAAAAGCCGCATAAGTAAATAAAGTGCTGAAAGCCTCGAAATAAGTGATCATTTGAAAGCTACCGCCGGGCTTTTAGGCCATTTTTGCCGCATAAGATTTAAACAAGTCATGGCTTACAAAATCGGGAGAAGCCGAGGTGAAAGTATCGCCAAACTCTCTCAAGATTTTGTCAATAAAACAAGGAAAAAGATGCCGTTCGATAAACATGCTTTTGCTTTTACTTCTAAATTTTCAACACACGCGCTTACCGACAGGGATATGTTGAAAAACAGAGAAGGATACGGAAAGGAAATATCAGCAACAGTGGAAAGTTGTGTTGATTGTTCTATAGAAGAATTGGAATTACTCTGCATGAAGTTAGCAGTATGTAGCTATTAGTGTTATATTTGAGTACAATTTATCCGTTAATTGTGTCTTGACCATAAGACGGATACGAATTTAAAATCTATTTGCGCTATTTGAGAAAAAGCTTAAATCATTCCTTAAAAGTTTGTTTTAGCCATCGATAACTCAAAGATAATGGCTTTATAAATGTGAACGTGCATTATTAATATCTTCCTAATAAGTAATTGCAGTGCAAACTTTTTCTCTTACTGCTTGTGTTACGCTTAACTTGCATTGTAAGAATATATTTCCAATAACGTAGCCGGAGGAATTGTAAAATGTAACCACACAGACGTAGGGAACGTTGGAGTTAGCAGCAGTTAAGGATGCATTAAGATATTCCGGGACCCTTACGCACTCCTGCCTCCCCAGCGCACCCGTTACAGCATTGTGTTGGGCAACTTTTGGCACTTATGTGACTTTATGGCGCCTTCTTAAGTGGTGACTCTGTCGAAAATTCCTGTATTCGTCGTTGCAGGAATACCTAAATGAGGGGAATTTTTGCTGGGCAAATAGACAGCCGAGTCGATGAGGCTAAGCGTGTGGGGATGAAATGATGAACTTACTGCGCGAATATTATATACGAAAACTTCCTCTTGGCATTTAGCATGGGTGATAGAGAGGTGGTCCGTGTAATCTAAAAGCGAGACGATAAATACTTTATCTTGCGAACAGATGGACGAACAGATGTGATTTGTGGTAAAAATAACTCATGTTAATGTTAGTAAATTTTTCTGCTTAATGGATTAAATCTTGTGGACTGAAATACTGCGCCATTCAAAAACTCAAACAAGTAGCTTTTATTTTTTAGCACACAGATAGCACACATGTTCATGTTAATAGAGCAAAATGAGTTATCCGAAAAGATCAGCAAGGAAGACGAAAACAAATATTCTTAAACAAATTTTATGCGGCGGAATTTTTGTGCCTAATTGGTAAGACGGAACAACCACCAGAGAAAGATAGCAATATCTGAGAAATTGAAGCGCGGTATATACAGCGAGAATGCGATGTAGTAAATTTATTGATGTTTTGTTCAAGGGACGAAGAATTTTTAGGGAAGTCATGAAACTTGCTCACTCTGAACTATGGAAAACGTTTCCCCAAGCCAGAACACTCTCCATGCAACGAGAGGAAATACCTGCCTTTGTGTGCTCTTGCAGCACGGGAACAACATGTATGTATTTCAGTTGGTGCACGGACATGCATGCTAGTTCTGCTATAGCACAATCAAAGAGTGTGAACAGGTTGTATACAAAGAAAAATTTAGATATTTTCTTTGAAGGATATGCATATAGATATATACGTCTCTTTCACTTAGCAGTCTAGCTATATAGGTTGCATGTTTTCCTTCTAGCGTCTTTTTCTTGACGGCAATATGAACAGATATTTGTACCTATGTCATTAACACTGTCCATTGGTTAATAGCCGCACTTTTAATTGATTTTGTTACGGTTTTCGTTCTAAAATTCCCGATCATGCATAACTCAACGATATTACCAGATTTGTTCCTGACTTTATACAGCAGTAAGCGGCAGTAGTTTTGCTTGTCGATTTTGATTACCAGTTATCTGTATGTTATTGTCCCGCTTCTGATTTCGTTGAATCATTTCTGTTCTTATTCCTGTGGGCTTGTTTTCGTGTTTCTGCACATGTTCCCGGTGCTGAAGTTGTGAAACGCAAATCTCTTGTAAACGTTTTGAGTAATGTTATAGATTCCCTAATGAAAAGGTGCTACCTCGCATATGTGGCTGGACTGTTTCTGATATATTTTTACTCCCCATGAGATACCATTCGATGTCGATCTAGCAGTGAGTTTGCTATTATATGTTCAGTATTCAATATGCTAAGATTCTGGCCGCTGCACAAACCTCAATGAATTAAGCGAAGAAAAACTAGATCAGTCTTGGCACTCAATGTTCAGTAAATTTTGATGAGTCAAGTACCGCATTACCTCTCGTATATACAGTGTCAGACACTCATTTACTTATAAGTCTTTGTGCGATCATCATAGCAGCTGCACGAGAGTCGCTGCGGCTCTCAATAATCTTGTCTTTTGTATCCGTCGCAATCCACGAAAGCCGCCCCACCGTCTTTTAATATTCCCAGCTTTTGAAAAGTAATTCCTTTTGTGTCCGCAACTGCACGAGAGCCGCCGTACCATCCATCAACGACGCAATGTTTCCCTGTATGGCCTCCGTCATCAGGAATCCCAGTGGCATTTGTCCTGATGGTCTTCGTGACTCGGTATGATTCCTGCCAAGCAATTCCATTTGACCGGAAATCAATGCAAGATGACAGCGTGTGGCGCAACGCCGTAATCTCCATACGATTGGACATGCAAGTCGATACAGCTGAGCGCATGACCACCGCGAGGATTCTGCGTCGCATGCGAGCAGGAAAGAAAGATGTTTCTAGATCTGAAACTAGTAAGGTATACAGCCCAGATCATCCCTACCCAGATTGCATAAAACGACGAATCTACATATAGACCCTATAAGGACGATGAAAGAATACATCCTCAGCTAAAATTAGGTAGTCCATTCGGACTGGAAAAAGCATTTGTTAACTCGAATATGTTTATCATACAAAATCTTGTTTTCCACCCTGATGAAATGAAACGCCTTACTTCTTTGCTCCTTTATTTGTTCTCTTTACAATTTAGATACAAATGATTAAAATATTCACAATGTAAACGAGAACGAACCTGCTAAAAGCGACATTTCGCTTGCGAGGCCCAACGACGATAAGTCTCAAATTTCACTTACGTAAAATATTGCAAACAAATGTCATAAAAGTTTATAGAAAAAACAGCATTACTAAGGTTACATTCATCGCAAGAATAAAAAAAAAACCTTGTAGTTTTGATTCTCTCCTCCATAGCAGCTACAGTAAACAGATATATATATTTTTTTTCGCCTGATCAAATTCATGTAAGAAACGGCTGATGAATTCAAAAGTCTTTTATGCTGCTGTACTATATAACGGGCAGTAACTTCAGTAGTGAAATCATACAAGCATGAACAGATATCAAATTCACCATCACAAAATAAGCAGCACAAGTGACCACTGAATCGGTTTGCTCAAAATAGAATTAAATAATTATGGACCAGGCTAAAAATCATGTCCCATATGAGCTTCAAATCGGTATACACGCCGGTGGATCTTGTGGACCCATAATTGAATGTGTCCTATACTTTACAGTATTCTAGCCTACCTAAAAGTAATAGAGTAACTATATTTCAAAAATTGCAAATCAGGAAGAATGCTACTGTTCATATTGCACTCACAAAATTATTGCATTTGAGTAAGATTATTACTACTTAGAGTACACTCTAGCAACGATTATAATACAAATTTAGTATTGTGCTAAGGCATGGTCTCTATATGCTTAAGATCTGAGTATCGGATGAGTGACAGACGTGGCTGTAAAATTGGCTTGCTTACGATAGAATTACATAATTATAGTCCAGACTAAGAATCCATGTCAAATACGAGCTCTAAATCTATGTGTCCGCAAGTGGATATTGTTGCTCCTTCACCGATAGAAACGCACTTTTAAGCCAATAAACAAATGTCATACTTTATAGTATCTCAGCCCATGAAATAAATTAAAGCTAAAACAATATTTCAAACAATTGTAATTAAGAAAAGGGTCTACTACTCATATGGCACTCAAACCTTATTGATACTGTTTAAGATTGATACACTCAAGTAATGATTAACATACCAATTTTAGTATTTTGCTAAGGCATAGTCTTTCTACTTAGATTTGAGCAACTGTTTGTGCATTGGCACCGTGAGGTCAACGAACACACTGGAAACACACACTGGAATATAGTAAACCTCTTTTGAATTTCAAGTCAACAAAATATTCATCTGTATAGAATGAAAAATGAATGGCTACTTTATGGTCAGCAGTTTTGCATTCTCTCCTAAATGCAAGTACTGTGCATGTACCGGCAAGATAACTAACGAATATTTTACTTGTTAACCCACTGTATAGTGAAAGTGTCTGCCGACTGTAGTTTCTTCTTAAACGACGGGGTAAAAAAATTATCCGATAGTCCAACAATCTGTAAGTTCCTGAGATCTGTATCGTTTATCTGTATGTTAGCAAGAAAAAAAAATTGCAGGCCCGCAGTTAGCTAAATGCCCTGGTCCAGTTCACAATCTACTCAAGGAATCTACTTCCTGGTATATGCCTGCATGTAAAGAAGATCCCTTTTCGTAATCTGTTCATTATTTCTACTGGTGCTTGTACACTCAGTATATCGTGACGAATGATTGTGCTTCATTCATAATCCAGCGCAAGAGAGGAAGACGCAGTGTCGTACTTGATTAATTTCACACAGAACAGCAGCTTGTGTCGTCCCTGAATTCTCTGCAGACCGGTGGCGAAATCGATGTGTTGCCAGAGTGTGAGATATTGCCGTTAATTTTGCTTATTTTTTGTCATTTCCTGCAAAGCATTTACCGATTCTCCTACGAAGCTTTCCGTATCTGTTCAGACAAATGACACTCGTCGATATGTTGACATGGGCCCGATGACAGCGATATCTTCCGGTCGCCTAAAGTCCTGGACGGTTTTTATGTGACGCTGGCTATCAGCAATTCATTATCCTCGGTCCTCTGGATTCTGCCCCCAGTCACGCAACCGCAGCCCCAGATCGGTGACAATTGCCGACGAGGGAAAACGTGTCGCTCCAGTCACGGGAAATGATTGAAAGTTTCCCCGAAAAAGAATATTATTCTTGTGGGCATTTGGTATTCAAAGACCTCATTTTTATGCGTCTTAGATTCCTTTGATCTTCCGTATCAAGCAACAGAAAAATGCCTTCGGAAATCATTAGGAAAGACGTCGCACAATGCGTCTCCTGCGGGAGGCCTGATCAATTCAAATAATCCGCCGTTAATAACTGGAGAATAATCGGTTGCTGATCCTCACGGAATGTGCAAGAGACGATCGGACTCGTCTCCTTTCAACGGCTGACAATTATCCCATTTTATCAGCTCTTTCAATCAGAATAGAACTCTCCGTAATCGTGCGAACTGATGTCAACGACTCTGTCAGAGACATCTCACACGTTGCTTTCAGACCAGGCTTTTCTATTGCACGCCTTGTCGATTCGGTAATTAACTCGGAGTACATGCAATGCCAAGGATAAAACAGAGTGAAGCTGAACCTCTGAAATTTCTGAAGCCGCAGTGAAGTGTGTGACTTTTGTGTTCATGTCATCCTCGTTTGAGGGAAACTCGCACCCTTAGCGCTCTTCTCGGAGTTGTTGCATGGATCGCTATAGAAGTTACGGCTAGTTGTGATGATTTGGCATTTGTGGCACGTTAATACTTGGTAAGCCACCAATACTGTGATCGTGACTTCCGTAAAAGTAACTTCACTTGGTCAGTCGCTTAATTCCTTGCTTGTGTCTGCATGCAAAATTGCATATAGTGCTAACTTTCAACATGCATTTGGTTTTGTTAGAGTGAGTGTGGTCACATGATTTTTTTATCTCGATCATTCACTCAAGATCAAAAACTTCAAACTCTTATTTCCTATGTAATTAATTTAGGAAGCATGCTGTGTAATAACTTGTTGACCTCCTTATTGCTGCTAAACAAAGCCTTCTATGTCTTTTATTATGTTGCCACGTGTTGCGCATCCGATAGTTATGCTTTGTAAAAGTTTATGGTAGCCAGCGCTAACATGATAACGGTAATAATTATTGAAATTTTATCCCTGTCATTGCATCACTCTTTCTTCTGTAAGATGTACGCTGTTTATATGCTCTGACCGATATTCTCTATCCATTAGCATGTGCCGCTAATTTAGCATAGACACCATTAGACTAAATTAGATTCACTATCACTTTTATCAAACTCCATCTCTACTCGAAACCTTAGCTGAGCCACTAGAATCTTAGCTTCTTGGTCGGTTATGGTCATAAATTAAATGACGTAACCGCAAATACCGCCTAAGTAATTTACTTATTACGACATATGCGTGGCTCTATGTGTGCGTATCTGTGATACCATGCCAACTTCTTCATTAGATTTTGACCTTCTTAATAAGGAAATGGCACGCTCGATTACCACCCACGAGTCCTGCGTAAATTCCGCCGTGGTAGCTACCAACAATTTGATTTATTCCCTATCACGCTGCGAGATATTTTTATTTGATTGGTTTCCAGATAACTCTTCAAATTTATGTTGCTTGTTATAAGCGACCATGTTATAAATATTAATGCGGATCAAGAAATAATATCGATTGTCGCTATACGAACAATCGAAATTGGCTGGGGCCAAATGCCACTGTTATAGAGCGCGACCATTTGGTCGGAATTTTTGGCATCATTGATTTGTTCTTGGTATAATTGCTTCATTAATCTGACAAATTGCATCTCATAGCGATTGAATTCCAAGAGAGCCATCCAACCAGACCCTGATTATTATTACTTGAGCCCCAGCTTATCTGATGTATACTGGCGAGCTATGTCTGTAATGTTTGTAAATGATGCCGAGGCGAATATTATGTCGCCGTTCATTCGTCGTCACTAAACATTCACTCTTTTATTTCTATTAAAATATTTGTACTCGTGCAGATGTACGTTTCCGGGTTAAAATTCGAGCTTATAATCAGAATTGTCTTTGTTTTATACTCAGAATTGTCTTTGTTTTATACTCAGAATTGTCTTTGTTTTATCCAGAGAAATTGCACTGCTGCATCTCGCTCGTTTCTTGTTCGTGTTCCTTTATTATAGACTGAGTGACGGCATGGATCCACCAAAAAGTTACCATACTATCTACTATTGCCTCTATGACCGACCATTTACTATCCATGAATGTTACATACAAATGTTTCTCGTAATGATATTTCGAAGTAAAATGCATATTTTGCTTTCAAATTTGTTCGTTACGTTAATTCCGTACGTCGACAGAAATTTTCTACTTATTTTCTTGAAGAGCATAGATTGGTCATTAGTCATAGGGTTCGGTTTGTTAAACTGGGAGTATAATGACAATGGGTTAGAATGATTCCCCCAGTCTGTGTGCGATGGGGAGTTGCCGCCAACGGCTGCTATATCTTCAGCCCGAGATTGGCCTTCTGGGCGTCTTTTTCCCGTGCCCACTGTAGTCCCTTCCATATTCATGTTTTCCTCACCATAATAGTTCTGTTAATTCTTTCTCTTGCTATCTGACGTGTTGTCCCCATGCGCGGTGCTCCTCTGTATATGGATTCTTCATGTCGCTTCACATTTACACTGCACATATCCCCGAATTTTGGGAATGTTAAGGCATTCACTGTGAGGTAAGTAAAGTGGAATGAAAAGTCCGGGAGCTGTTACAGAAGAAATGAACTTCATTACTTTGCAATGATTTTTAAATTCGTTCGTTTTTTGGTCAAAGTAGCCCCACTTATAAAGGGGGTTACCGGTCGATTGTGTTTGTAATTGCACAAAACGAACCAATCTAAGAATTATTGCACTATTAATGATATTTATTACTTGTGTAGCGATTCCCAGACTCTGACCGTTCTAGGCAATTATACCGTTAGTGATTTTTTCACAAATATCTGCGCATACCAGAATAACTCAGTACTAGTTTCACGCTGTTCATAATCTTCACTATAGATCAGTATTGCGTCGCAGCCGCAATTATGGCCATAAGTTGAAGCTTTTGGTCCAGGCGGAGTATCTTTCTAGTAAGAGTGAGAGGTATCTTGATGATTGAATCATACATAAACATTTGACTAGTTTAACTGTAACTGAACAGTGTCAACACATCACATGTTTTTTCATCATTGAGTATCGAAATGAGTTTCATTTTCCTCCTAAATTAATTGAAGATATGTGTTGTTCTCTTAGCATGCTAACAATCGAAGCATTTTCGTTTTTAAGAGCACGATAACGTGGATTTTTAATTATATAGCTCGACATCTTACATTACCTAAAAATTGCGCCTTAGATGCTAAGTTGAATACGTCTGCTCTGGCGTAACCGACTAGAAATGACATCATTCTCCGGTACTAGATGTATGATAATACGCAAGATCTTACGGGACAAAAAAGCTCTTAATATTCCTACAAATATTTCTAGTTAGTTGTTTATAGGTTTGATAGGTTTATTACACGCAGATATACAATATATGAAGTTTCAAATTTTAAAATTACTGCCTAGGTTAGCATTTACGATTATGTCGCATCTTGCCTTCATGAGTCAACTTGAGTCCGTTTAGGCACACACAGCTCACTGCAATTTCATGCACTAATAAACAAACCGCACCTGTTGCACAGTACTACCTCCCGTTATAATAGTTGGAGATTCTCTGAGTTCGGTCAGACAGAATAGATCTGCGAACACCTGGGCTCACACACTCCACGCTGTTCCCAATACTAGTACATACAGGATTCCGACTAAGCTACAGAAAAGCTTAACTGTGCAGTTGTTACTCGTACGTTTTTTTTATATTTCGTGGGCTGCCCTACTCATGCTGCTAAATATACTGTAGGCAAAAGTACATAATAATTCAAACGTCCGCTTACCCCTATTTTGATCAGGCTGTATTATTTTGGTACAGAGGTTCTTTGTTTTACATTTCTGATGTAAAAAATACTTCTGCAGCTCTGTGGCACAGTCTGGCACAGCTAGTATTAACATGCTACTATTGTTCATTCTAGCGTCCGTCTAAAATTACTGTTTTTTATGCCGATGGTACCCAAAATCATCGAGAGTTGCTGTAGCATCCATATAAAATTTTTACTTTTTTCTGTCATTCAGTATGTACAATAAGCATCTGACATTAATGTGTCATATACTAGAGATCGGTGTTTTTTTGTATTTTTAAGCCAACATTCCTAGAACTGTTAGAGCATATTCTTAATTAAACCCTTGTAGCTTTTGCCATTAATAGACAGAAATAACTAGTACCGTTTTAGCTTCCTCTTAAAAATTACTGCTATAGCACCGCCACCGACTGTTGCTCTATATATGGCATTTATCAGGAACAAGTTGAGCTAAGCGAAAGGATTGCACTTGGTCAAACATGAGCGATTGTACGCGTATTAAATTCGATGACTCCTGAAAAGAGCCATCATGGAGCTATTAAGTGCGTACGCGCTGTACCTCGCTATACACGAGAATCTATCATGACGTGATACACAGCATTGCTACTTTCTAGCGACGTACGGTATTTGACGCTGTTTTATAGTATTTTTGTGTTTGTATATGGTGCCTTTGTAGTACTACAATTTTTTTTAATAATGTTTTTACCACTACACTAAGACTTTGCTTTTTTCGTGTATCCCAAATTCCAAAGCAGTGATGACTCTTCTGCAAATATCGATGTCCAGTTTATATGGAGACCCAATTCTATTTTAAATTTGTCTATGACAAATATAAATTGGAATGGCCATATTAAGGCAATAATGTAGAGAAAGGCAATAATGTCATTTTCCGATAACTTGCTAGAGATTTATTTATCAGTACGGCTTCTACTGTTGCCAAAGTATATCAATGAATACATACACCCAATTCAACGACAGCCTTGCTTCTGTTCCTTGGGAAGAATTAAATTCACTCTCGTGTTTTTCAACACATGTTGGGCGGGCAGCAGTAGAAGTTGTTCTCATTTTTTCTGTGCCTCTTGCACTGGTCGCAAAACAGATCTAAAGGTATTCTATGTCTAACGAATTTGAAATTTTACTGCAAATGTACGATGCTTCTTCAACAAAATGATGTCACTCCTTTCTTTGGGCCCTGTGGCATTTTGCCAGTCATCGTTCTTAATGCGAATCCAATATAATTACAACTACTTTCCCAATAATGATGCATTCATTTTAAATTACTTTAAATATATCCAAAAGGCAGTGCATGGTGCTACGCTGCTGTCCTTTGTTTATTCGTTTTGTTACAGTATATGTTCTTTTGAAAAAATTTACTGCAAAACCAGAATGTCTTTATTTTTTAAGGCGCTCTGTATATTTATTTAAATTTTATGCTACATCTCAACGTACCGTATAACTGATAGTGCAATCGGCATAAAATATTCTTGCTTTAAATTCAGACTGGAATTGAACCCAAAGACAGTTGATGCTGGAGCTGGCAAGCATTGCTGTAAGTAAGATCATGAGAGTAATTCTTTCTTAATTACTGTCACCTGTAAAAAAAAGTTATGTGACGTGTTCTGAAGTTCGCTTCCATTTGTACTGCACATTTGATATCCGTATAACCACTTTTGTTTTAGCAAAGCACAGGCAGTACTTGCCCTAAAGTTTTTTTTTTCTTAGTACATGCAAAGAGCACTCTAATTTGAATAGCACTGGATTCGAGTTTTCCGAGCAAGAAACAATGCCCTGTCGTTGAAAAATAAAAATTTATTCTAGTACCTAAAATCATCGTCAGTTGCGAAAGGGTTAAAACTTACTTGCAAACCTTACTGTTCTCCATGATTAGATTTACTGGATTTTTTGCACAATTTGAAATGAGGTAGTTCGTGCCTCATCCGTCTCTATCGCTCCCTCCAGTAGGCCAACCGTCGAATGTCCAGAGGCAGAACCGGCTTCTCCATTGGCTCCTTTAAAGGCTATACCAACTGGAAGCCGTTTACCCAGAGCCTTCACTGAAAAATATTGCATGGACACCTTATGTTGGGTCATTTGGCATCGAGTGAGACAATGGATTAATGAATGTGTTTGAAGACGTGGCTGGTCTCCGCATTTTACCGTATTTGAGAGGTGATGCCTGCGTAACTCGTGCTTTGGTGAGACCTCCGGTCTCCCTGCCCATATTGGAGTGATCGCTTCCTTTTATGAGTTTTGGCTCGGAATATTCTGTATTTACGCACTTGCCTCCTCTGAAGTTGTGTCAACGTGACCCTTCCTGATCACAGTGAGCAGATCTAGAGCTCACAATAAATGTATTTTGGTGGTATTTTTAGTGTATTACTCATGGGTTACCATAAATAAATGCTATTTTTTATTACGTACAGCTTATAGTGATAGTTGAGGCGTGATTCGTAGATCAATCATGACTTAGCTACATGCAAAGTGTCGTATACTCTTCCTTGTTTTCGCCGTTATAATTATAAAACAGCTGAATGCAGATACAACAGCTGATTTTACATTTAGAAGTAAGAATTGCTAATTATTCTTGTGTTTTGATCAGGTTTAAAATTCATCCAGCATTAGGAAATGTATTTTTGTATTTATTCGAGGAGGGGGATACTGGCCTACTTCGAGAACGGAACGGTCGACAATTTTCAATTTTCTTATGGTAAATAGTTTTTTTCTGCTCGCTCGTGTTCTGCTCGCTCGTGATCTGCTCGCTCGTGTTTAGCTCACTCGTGATCTGCTCGCTCGTGATCTGCTCGCTCGTGTTCTGCTCGCTCGTATTTTGCTCACTCGTGTTATTTTTGTCTTCAACAGAAACGGCAGAGACGCGCTTGGCATCACACCCCGACCTTTCGAATCTCTGCTGGCCGACAGAACTAAAGGAGAATTTGAAATGAAAATTCCAGCGTCAGATTTTGGTAAGGACCGTGCGGTAGATCTTCTGTATTTTATGTTGTTTTACACAGCGATTTTGCTATGTTTAGACTGATCGTTCTTTGGAAATGCTTCTCAACATCAACAGATCGTTCTCCCAGCATGAATATATCGAACATTCAGTTTTCTTTCAAAGTTAACCTTAGAGTTCTGGAGACGATTATGCGGAGTTAAATAAAACTAGAATTTCTACTAGTTTTGACATGCCAAGTGAGCAAAGTGAATGGGTCACTTTAGCTGTGAATGTGCCTGCAATACTGAATTGTTCCAGTGTTGATGCCAGAAAATAAATTATTTTATCCATAAAAGCTGTTTAGAGGATGTGTCTAGTCTGAATTCTCTGGAAGAATAATTACCGAAAAGTAATTGATAGCAAATTCATATCCTCTCCTTTATTTAGAGTAAACGGCTCTTCTGTGATTTTTTTTTTTTTTTTTCGAGTACGAGCGACTGGGTTTCATTGTTAAGCGCCTAATACGCTAAGAAAATTTCCTGAGTATAAGAAACTAAAATATACTTGAGTTGCTGTGATTTTTTGAAATTCATGTTTGATTGAGTCATGTAAATTGAATGCACTTCAGAGATTTGAGGCTATTCTAGCCATGCGAGATGCTATGCAAATTAAATAAACTGAATTTATCTTGTATATCTAGCGCCATTAGTGGATATGATGAGTATCTTTTTGTTTTTTCAACTGAGGCGATAGTATAATAAACTGGTGCCCGATACCATGATCTACAAAGCATAGATTTTAACTAGATATTTAATATTATGCAATGAAAAATTCGGAGATTGAATTACTTCTTGTCGTTACCAATACACGTTGTATCACTAGAACAGTCTAGAAATAAATATAAAGATATTAATTTTATGCATTAAATATTGACTGCACCTGCTGTTTCGTTACTATAGGTCATTTCTCTAATTCTCTTCTTGCAAGGAATTGCAGCTAAAATATGTGAAGCNCAGTAGAACAGTCTAGAAATAAATATAAAGATATTAATTTTATGCATTAAATATTGACTGCACCTGCTGTTTCGTTACTATAGGTCATTTCTCTAATTCTCTTCTTGCAAGGAATTGCAGCTAACATATGTGAAGCATGAGCAACATAGCATGAATGTTGCAGTCATCATGACATCAGTAGAGCCTATGTTAAAAAAACGTAATATCAAAATAACATCGAAAGACACATGTCTCTATGGCTATAACTATAATACTAAACTATTTATGCAATGTGCTTTACAACATGCACCATCCCGTTTGTTGCGCCACAGGTCATCCTCCACACTCATCACACCCCCTGCACCAGCCCCTACGTCCCTCTATACATCCTCACCACTTAGGGAATCCATTGGCACCACCTCCCCTGGTGTCCCCCCTACAGCCTCTGGCGCCCCACCCGCCCCCCACCACCGCACAACTCCACCACCTGCTGGGGGAGGAGTGGCGGCGGTCCTTCGAACGCAACTCTTTGGAGCGCCACTCCCTTAATCCTCGTAAGTATGCTATTCTCATTATTATTATTATTACTTAAGCATAATACCATTTTGTAAAAAAATTAGTCGCTTCAGTTAAATTTACCGAAAATCAAAATTCATCGTAATTATTTAAATGTACGTTCCGTACGTATCATAAGGAATATCTAAAATTATAATTAATAGAATGCAATGGATTTACAATTTAGTAATAACAGAAATAAACTTACTACACTGTATCATGATACATGTGAAGAAGAACTATAGCGACCAAGAGAGGGCCCTCTGCATATCGTTTAATTTGGGTTTACTTTTGTCATTGTGCAATGATTCTATAATTTTCAGAGTCTCTGTTTTATGAGATGTATTACTTTCAGTATTTATCACGATATTTGTTGTTAACGAAGTAAAATTAATGTTGCTGATTTATTTATTATATTTATTGTTGTGAGTTATGCTCTAACTTTTTTTCAATTGAAAAAATAGAGTAGTTCTGCGATTCTAAAAATTATCTTCTCCTGCTCCAAAACTGCAAAGGTGAGAACAAATCTTTTGATGCTTTACCTAAGCGTTCACTGCGTGTATTTTCCCAGTATTTGTATACGTCGATTGTCCTTTACGATTTATCTCTGAGCTAGGCTACTCCACCGTTTACCTTAGCCGCACCAGTTCTTTCAGGAGCATCAATTTCCTAATGACGCCTACTCTGCTGCCATAGCTTTTGTTGCTCTTACTGATAATCTCTGTTCTGTTGTACCTTTTCTTTCCTGACTTGCTGCTCTCTTGCGTGGTGCAACTTCGGGTCCGTGTGCCTCTGTTTTTGACACAGCTGTACGTCGTTTTCATTTTGTGTCCCAAAATGCGTTGTACAGTTGGATGGCAGATATGTGAATGATCCGTGTTTACGGAAGCTGCGGGATTCAAGTGCGTAAATCAATTAATAGAAAGCATTTGTTTACCTGCCACGCCACAGCGTATGTTGAACAAAAAAAAAAGCAGTAATGTTTGGTACCGAATGCCCCGGTACTTGAGATGTTCAGGTTCTTTAAACATTGCACCACGATTTGTTTTGTTGGACTAATTCGCAGAGGTGTTTTAGTGTTTTGTAAGTCAACATCTTAAAAGTCCTTAAGAGAATCACTCACATTTTGTTTATAACGTAGCACTAGTCTCACGTTTAAACTTCCGATTAATGTTTAGCATCCTTAAGAGAATAATAGAGACATGGGTGCACTGCTATAGGGTAGAATACAGTTCCAGCAAAAACTGGTAACTCAGTAAGAAGATCCTTAAGGTTGGCTGCTGTTGTCCACAGCTGGCCAAATGTCCCCGGATAGTGGCGGTATCATCGGCCTTCCAGCGGCCGCTGACGACCGTGCCGACTCCAGGGAGTCTCCGCTGGCCGACTCCCTCATGAAGAGTCCGTCCTCTTCCCAACCGAACGGCTTCCCTTCAGATAGCAAAAGTCCATTCCCGTGCCACGAGGATCGGCCTTACAAAGACGAATTTCCTCCTCATTTAGGATTCAAATTTGAAGACAGAATCACTGGCGAGTCTCTCATCCCTAAGGGCGACCCCATGGAGGCTCGTCTACAAGAAATTCTCAGGTACTGTTCACCTTCTGTTCTATCGCCGTACTTTTGTTATGTCGTTCTGTTTTGGTGTTATAATTTACTGTAAAGACTCATTTTTCAAGATCGAAATTCAATGCTATCACCGACTGTCGAATCAGAGTGAAAACACTCCGAAATTTGATTTTCAATAGGGTTCTGTAACGTCGGGTACGAGGCACTTGTCTCATGCTTACATAGAAGTTAAAATTAACAATATCGTAAATTTATAGTTTTGTGCTAATGATTTTCTACTAAAACCTTCTTCTATCAAGGAAATGGTCTGCCAAATCGTTATCTCTTCATTCAAGATAGACAACTTGGAAAAAAGTGCGCTTCTACCCTGATATTTTCAAAACATTGCCTTTAAGTAAAGGCAAGCAATTGAAAATCTTCTTCACAATGTAAATAATAAACTTCACTGACGGAATTTTGCATTGTATTCATAATAAGCTTGCCAGTCGCCGTGTGGGAGACGTACGACCGTTATATTTATCACTGCGCGGTTCTTGTAATTATCGATGCTTTATGCGTGGAAAAAATCGATAAGTCGTGCGTGAAACTACACGTAATTTGTCATTTCTACCGATAATTTTAGAATGTATCCGTGTTGTTGCAGCGGTGCGGTTATGGATGTCTTAATATTCTCTGATGCAGAGAGAGCTCGTCTATTAATTCAGCTCGTACGGGAGGTCTTCGTTGTGAGTATGGCTTCAGTTGAATTACTCACTCTGCTGCACAGGATGTGAGTAGCAAGTTAGAGCGCCACAGATAATTTCGCTTCTTTTACCCTTCAGGCAGCAGCGTAAATAGTTGGAAATTGCTACAGTGTTGAAAGGATTTTTATAGAGAACACTCAAGTGCAAGTTTGTATGCATTGCAGAATTAAAGAACGAGTACTGTACATACTGTATTTTTACAGGATAACGACAATAAAAATGAAAAAATTTGAAAATTTGCGGTTGTTCGGTGAAGATTTTAAAAGAACGCTTAGGTTATTTTACAGTGGATTCATAAATTTAAAAAGAAAAACTGGTTCCTAATTTTACGGTATCTGTTTAAAGAGTTGTATATTTTCACGGGGGGAAAAATGATTGCAACAAAAATTTAAATATAGTGTCGCAAAATGTACGGCTTTTTGCATTGTAAATACCACTGATACACAGTGTACAGCGCTTTAACTGAGTGCTGCTGCAAGGAAATGATTCATAATTTTTCTTCCTTCTAGTTCTTCTTTGAGAGCTTCGGGACTTGACTCAAAAAAATAATCAGTTGGGTTATGTTTTTTTTTTTTTCAACAATATGACATGAGGTTTGTACCGCGTCGCAGTTAGCTACGGTTATTACCAATTGCTCTCGGCCGCTGATATGTGGAGCGGAAGTCAAGTGATGAACATTGATTGCTTATTTTGCGGAGCAAAGTTTAGCGTTAATAATAATATCGGTGGTGGAAGTTACAATTCATGGAATATAGTGTTAGCCTCCTGCAGGGCCCGGAAGACTTTGTGGATGCAAGTTTGAAAAATCACTAGTGAATATGCATAGTCGTTGACTGCTTTTGGAAGCTGGTGAAGTTTTGTGATATCTCCTAGTCTTGTTTGTGCTCGCAACTTCAACTGTTAGCACTTGAAAACGATATCGATTGATTCCTGTCAATATCAGTAATTTTGGAAATTAACCGGCGTATGATTTTGCTAGTTCATCTAAATATTGATTGCGTATCGACAAACTCATGTGATTCATCGTTAGGTGCATTTGACTTTGGATGCATTTTTCAATGTCCCAATGACGTGTCCAGGTCAAGAACAACATTGAGCTTCACTAAACTAGAACATCTGCCGCCTGCACGCGCCCCAAACACTACCCAGTGCGAAGAGTAAGGAAGGAATATAAGGCAAGCTGCCGCCACCATCCCTCTGTGCTCCGTAGCAGGAGTGGACACTTAATCCGCCATCCATTATCAGCCAGCATCGGAATAATCACTTGCTCTTATGAGCGATGGTGGCGCGGCGCGTTAGCGCTACTGGTGCGGTGACACTCAGGTGTGTAATGCACACCATGCGCGGGTAATATGTTGTTGGGCTGGTGTCCATCGTGCTGCATATGTGCATCATAGATTCTGCTTATCATACCCCGTGCTGTTGTTTCAGTGATAACTCGTTACTCGAATTCCAATCGTTCCAGCACGCGGATCCTCATTACTCTCGGGAAATAATCGAGTAACGAACGACTCGATCGGAGGTGATCTGAAGCGCGCCGGAGGTTGTGTTGGCTTGCTGTCTATCGAACGCTTATTACTTGAATCAAAATTCCCTATTATTAGAATTTTTTATTTTTCCCATTTAAGTAATGATTTGTTCGTGTAATAAATCGATCGAGTTACGGCATCACTACTGTACACTCTGAGATCTCACTAGCTGCTAAACCAAGCTGAACCCTGGTGTTGTGCCGCGTCGAGGGCGTTATAAATTGCGAATTAAAAAGTGAAACCCTAAGTTCTACGCGTCTCAATAGTCATTGAAAGTTATTTTACCCTAACAGAATTATTTGCCTCCCCAAGTGCTGATAAGCCGTGTTTTGGGACGACCCAGACTGTATGGCTGAAGTGTGGCGGCCTGCAACTGTCCTGTTCTCTACCGCCTCAAAACGCTCTGTCACACTCTTCGGTGTGCGCGTCATTCACTAACCCTTTTTTAGTTCTTGACTTAAGCAGAATTTTTCTCGCGAACACCACTGTTTGCAATCTCCAGTAATTTGTATAATAAGATGATAGTAAATGGAGATACTCGTGCGAGAAGTCAAAAGATTTTCGGACACCAATGGCTTTGGGTTTGCTGTACCCACTAATAATAATGTGTTTTATATTTCTCGCAGGTTCAACATGGACAAGTATTGTCATCAAAGTCTGGATACCCTACAGCTGTCTCGCCGTATTCGTGAACTCCTCTCCATACATAACATCGGGCAGAGACTCTTCGCTAAATATGTTCTCGGCCTATCTCAGGTGTGCTGTATTTTTTGCTACTTTATTATTTTCTAAGCTTTATCAGTATTCATAGAGCTACGTTACGTGCAGCAGTATTCTTAATCAGGGCGGCACTGTTAAGATTAGTATGCATGGGTTCACAACTTCATGCCAATGATTTTCAGTCAAGATCTAATATTAATATTGAAAGGCGTATTTTTACGCTGCGCATTACGATAAAATAAACAAATAAAGTAATAAATAATAATTACCCTGCTTTTTCATCCGTGCTATGACCTCAACCTGACCTAGAACCTAAAATGCTCTATTCCTCATTTTTTTTGCAGGTCACTACTCTAACTCACTAAAGAAGTTACAGCGTGAAAATTTTTATTCGTTTATATAATAGACAGGTGGTGCAACAATATGTTCATTAACTGTTCATCAGTTTCATTTCTACTTATCTCATCTAAAAACTGAATTGTATTTTGTTAGTCGGTTTTTGTTTTGAGATGTCAACGCGTACTTCAATTAAATTTGCGTGAATACGAATATCAAAGGTGAGTTGTTTTTGTTCACATGTACTATAATTGATTATAGTATGAAAAAATGCTTCAATGAAGGGAATATACTCAAAACGTATTGTCTGCTAACCTCGCAAGCGCACTCAGCACCGTAATGATACGTGTTCGTGTCCCGCACCATATACGAACCTGCACCTGCGTTTTTCTGTTGTAAATTTAGGCATATATATTTTTCTAAATCTAAATTTTTACATTATGTTAAAATTCAAGTAATTATATTTACATTATGTTAAAATTCAAGTAATTATATTCATTCAGCCGTTGCCCATATTTTCACAATTTCATGATATTTTCAAAAATTATGATATAGTTAGTCCCCTCAAGTGAGGGCAATATTATTAGAACGAGTGCGATCAGCTGCCGTGATGATACTCGATATTTTTCAGCGTTAAATTAGAGTGTTCCTAAATGATTTTCTTTCTCCACGCTTGACATTATCAAACTCAAACTTTTGGAATCGTTAACAGATAAAGTTGAGAGCATTTAGGTGAAGCGTTGCTAGCGAGAAATATCCTCGCATTTTGTGCCATCGGCAGTCGTGCCAACAAGTATCATCCCGTTAGTCACCCTCTTCTTCAATGTGCACATCCTGAGCATCCTTTCTGTTTTCCTTTTTTTTCACGACTTTTTTTTCTTCCTCTTCCTTGTCGACTTTTCTGCAGCCGTGCATCATGCCTGACATGGATTCCCCGTTCTTCGTGACATGCTACATGTCCCTTTTCTTCTCTCGTGAAATACCGTGTCGTGTCTAGGGAGCCTTGCACTAACGTATTATCTACCACACATACTTGTTTCACTATGGGAAAATTATTGGTGATTATAAAATATTATCCTATACCGCTCCTACTTATAAACTTCGACTTATTGCCAATGAACATGCAGCAGGATCCTAAACAGAAATATTTTGCGCTGTCACAGGGCACAGTGTCAGAGTTGCTGTCCAAACCCAAGCCTTGGGACAAGCTAACAGAAAAAGGCCGAGATTCGTATCGTAAGATGCACGCCTGGGCCACCGATGACAACGCTGTTTATCTTCTCAAGTCGCTCATCCCCAAAAGAGGTGAGTACCAATTCCCTTTTACTATCTTCCCGGACGACAATGCAATATGCGCTCATTGCATGCATACATGGCTACCGATCGCGTAACATGAATAAACAAATTAATGACGTCACAGTTTATCAACGAAGTCAGCCCTCGCAATGAGGGGGCATATGAATTGAGAGGAAAACCTTATGTTAGTTCAGCCATGACTTGCATATGTGTACGATGGTGAATAATAGCCATGTTTGATTGCACTACGCATCGGAGTGTAATGTGTTAGATATTTTACTTTTTACCCGCCACTTCTCTTCATACAAACACACAATAAAATACTACGAGGGGTTGCAGAATTGTTTGTGAGCCGCTTGATGGTGAACTCGAGTAGCTATGCCGAAATTGTTAGTCGTGGATCGCAGATTCTCCTTACTTGTGGAGCCGATAATGAAATGCCTCTCTGCTATTCCGTAGATTTGAAAGGTAAGTCCAGCTACTTATGTGTTTGTGTGTAGGTATTGCCAAAGAGAGGATATCAACCGGTATCTTGAGGGAAAATTTTCTTTCACGTGGAATATATTTTCTTGCACTTTATAGATAAAAACGATGACTATTGAAAAAAAAATCTCATTTTGCTCATGTCGACGAACTGGTCATTTTCAGCCATAAAATAATCTGGAAATTCGTGTAACAAATATCTTCAGAACAGCTACTTGTTGACAATGGGGCAGGTGTTTGGAACGTTCACCAATGCTCGTTTTTCCTAGTAAATTTCAAAAAGTTTGACACACAACTTACTTCTATTATGGCAGTATAGTAGATAATAAAAACGAACTAAAACCGTCAGTGTGTAGAAGTGAGAGAGAGAGTGAATCTGATTTGAATACAATTGTGTGTTTTGAGGACATAGTCTTCGGCGCTGGCATGGACTTTAGAAGTAGTTGTCCCAACTCCGCCTCTTCGAAAAATAAAAGCAAATGCTCTCAGAATTAATAATCTGTCATTTTTATTTCGATAGCCGCTATGACCGCGAGACACGTCGATCAAGGTTGTATTTTGCTATCAGTGGGCAAAGAATGACTTATTGTGCAAATCAACATCATGCACTAGTTTTGAAGTAGAAAATAAGTAGGTAAAGTACTCTCACAACTTGGGTGATTAGGACATAACTGTTCGATATCCGTCAAAAAAAATACGTATGTCGCAAATCTTGTTACTAATATACACAGTGGTGGGCACGCACAAATTTTTCTCTTTAGAACGCAAAGTGTAATTTTTGCTATCGTGCCTCAAACAACAAAAGCGCAATAAATTGAAAAAAAAACACAAGTTTCCAGCGTATAAAACCAGTACCGTAAACGCCGTACCTCATCGATCTAACCCTATCCTCACCATTGGTACCTCACCTAACCCCAAAATATGTCGTCTAACCCTAATATACCTTATCAGAGTCATAATAATATGAATAATCGCTTAAACAGTCACCGTTGTAAATCACGTACCATAAACCTAATCTGCATACTGAAAAAAAATTTCTATTAAATTTATGGAAAGTTTATAAACGATTGGATGTTAACAGTGTGTCATCCATTTATTCAATATAGCATTTTATTACCTGTTAATGCATACACAGCCAACAGTTTCAAATCTATATGTAAAACGACATCCAAAGTCACAGCGACTGTTGAGTTATTGTCCTATACCAATGCTCATGCATATATCTAAATCTAGTAATGAACATAAAACTTTTATGAGTGTTATTAGGAGCTTATTCTGAATCAGGAAACACGCTCTTACGAGTCGCAAAAGATCCAAACCTGTCTGCTATAGATGAAAAGAGCAAAATACATTACACGAAAGTCTAATATACATTTGCAAAATAGCATAACGAGGTTCTGGACAGGAAACAATTCACAGTCATATAGTCTATGTAGACGGGATCCTAGTATATAGTCTGGCTATATCTCGCAGTTCTCAGAGAGAATTGTCTTTACCGACGTTCACATGCAAGGTCCTGCTCCTGCATTATTATTCATATTATTATTAACAGCAACAAAAATGTCTACATGCCTTTTCCATGAAGTCTAAATTTCTTGGAGTAAACATATATAAAGCGTTGGAGCACACTGACCGTGTAATGAAAACTCCGCAGGTTACCCTTCGACCATGTATGCCACAACCGCAAAGAACTTGTATGAATATGTTTTATACAAATAAAAGCTCATTTAGAAGGTATAAATGATTTTCCTTCTGCTTGAAAACTATTACTATTGATATATAAATGCATGCGCTGCGTAACCCATAGATTTTGGTACTGGATAACATTACTATCACAGTAATCATGCAGCACTAACTACGTGTTGTATCAAGTATTACATCATGTGATGATGAAATTCATTCTGTAACTTGTACAGTTCCCACAACGCGTCGCTAACAATTCGAGTTCAAACGCAAAGTTTGCGCTTTTTCGGGTATGAAAAATACGCAGAGCACAATCACAAATTTCCGGCGTTTAACGCAAGGTGCAAACAGTTTATATGTAAATTGCGCTTTAGATTACGCTTTTGCAAGCCTCTGAATACCTAAGATACCTCCATCAATATTATTTGAGCGTTGGGATATCTCTGATTTCGTGTCTATTCCGGTGTTTATTGTATTAATCATTAATCCCGAAATGTTGTGCCCATGCGTGATCATCCATTGTGGGAACACCCCAGTGCATCGGTTCCACGTTTCTATCGACATACTCAATGTCCTTTTCTTTTCCCTCTTTACGTCATCGATCACTTGAACAGCTCACTAATTCAGTTCAGTTCGCCATTGAAGACTCAAACTAATGCATAATCAAATCTAATCTTCTTATCAATTACTGTATTTGCTACGTGCTTTGACTTCACTATTTGTATTTATGTACTTTGTGGCCGGAAAGTGTCTCGTTTAACAAGTGCAAATCTATTTGTAAATTGATTGGCCTCTGGCAACCCTTACGGGCATTTCCGAGCTCGAGTGGTTTTTACCGTTCTTCATTAGTATGCTGAAGATGGCACTGCCGTGCTGAGGTAAAAGCTTATATCTCTTCGCTCGAGTACCATCCGTATACATTTTCTTTCGCTTGTTTAGTTTTAAATTATATCATTACGGGGTTTTTCTTCTCTATTCAACGGTTAGGTTCCGCTATTGCTGTTAGTTGGGGGTCGATTAGTTAATTACTGCTGCGAAGTGCTTGTATTCTGTTACTTCTATAATTTCTGTTTTTGGTTAACATTTTATTTTTAAAGACGAATTTTTTCTCTTGAGTAGGCTAGAGGCGCCTAACAAACAGCACGCCTGCCGTGTAATGATATTGCTAAATTGAAGTCACAGTTACAGTATGTTCATTTATTACTTCACACACTACACGACTTAGCTACATTCTGTAGTTCTATCATCTTCCATAACTGTTACCTTGTAGTTCCTATGGCAAAGGGATAATTTTAAACGTGTAAAA
This sequence comes from Parhyale hawaiensis, assembly GCA_001587735.2. Classification (NCBI taxonomy): domain Eukaryota; kingdom Metazoa; phylum Arthropoda; class Malacostraca; order Amphipoda; family Hyalidae; genus Parhyale; species Parhyale hawaiensis. The sequence goes on from LQNS02278153.1 coordinate 2,030,888, forward strand.
TAGTCCGAATTTTGCATGTATACAAGCTTTATTAAAGGCGACGGAAAGACTTATACGTGTATGTGCGTACACGCCCTGGGAAACTTCACTAGATTGACGCCTGGAACTCGTCACAACAATAACGCCAGTGATTACCTCCGCCAAGGAGGTTATGTTTTCGCCGTGTTTGTCTGTCTGTCTGTCTGTCTGTCTGTCTGTCTGTCTGTTTGTCTGTTTGTCTGTTTGTCTGTCACCAGGATAACTCAAAAAGTTATGAACCGATTNATTGGAGTCGCAGTTACAGTATGTTCATTTATTACTTCACACACTACACGACTTAGCTACATTCTGTAGTTCTATCATCTTCCATAACTGTTACCTTGTAGTTCCTATGGCAAAGGGATAATTTTAAACGTGTAAAATCGTCCGAATTTTGCGTGTATACAAGCTTTATTAAAGGCGACTGAAAGACTTATACGTGTATGTGCGTACATGCCCTAGGAAACTTCACTAGATTGACGCCTTGAACTCGTCACAACAATAATGCCAGTGATTCCCTATACCATCGTAGTTTTTTATGTATCACGGTAAAATCACGCCGAGATATTGGCAGGCATAATTCGAAGTCGGGTACCTTAATTTAAATATGTTTCTATACTGTGATTTACGAATATATTAGAAAATTAGACTTGTTGCAATAAGTCTTCTACGAACAACTACTACTACTACCGTGCAAAAATGATTTACATCTACCTTTGCTCGCTATTTGATGCTCTCGAAGAACTAACCATCATGCATGATGGTTAGTTCTTCATGCATCATTGACGCCCGATTTCATGAGTTGTATATAACTTTACAGCGACTGGATTTCGATATATTCTGTTAGTTGGTCACCCATCATACGTGCCTCTCACCCTCATGCAAACTTGTAGATACCTATGATAGCATTTACGCCCGACAGTACTAATCTGCTTTATGTTAGTACGCCACCTTTCATAGGAGCTCCCGCCACAATTTAGACAATTATCTATTCCATTCTCACCTATGGAGCTGCAGCAAAGATCTTCAGACCCTAGATCACAGCTAGTAGCCTGTTGGGTGGCCCGGGGTATCGTAACCCAGCGAGCTGGGAGTTATCATAAAAACCCCACCACGGGATTAGCCCTCTGTCTTTAAAGTCAATCATCCTTAAAATAACAAGACAGTTCTCCATGGATCCGAACACGAGAATTGAAATAGAAATGACCACCTATAGCCGCTATTTGCTGGAAATTGAATAGGAGGCCAGTCGTATTTAGAAGTGTTCAAAAGAAACAGACTACTACTGGCAAATTGCACCTTTTAATGTATTTAATAACGATGGTTTAATGTTGATGGGCGTATTGGAACTAAAAGGTATATTTTAGGGATAATTGCATACTGTGTGGCGCTGTCGAACGTCCTCGCTGTGGTAAATTTTTTATGGATAGATTTGCTTAGCGGGGAAAATAAATTATATATATCGATGCTGTTCCGTCTCGATAGAATTTTTTTTAAGGACGAATGCTATATGCCCCGAGAAGAAGAAAGAAAAAACACTCTTTTTGATGAGCTCAAATTAGCACCCTAACGAGCTATTTATCTGTGAAACGATTCTTCTCACAATCGACTTGCTACCCATTTTAAGATAAACTTAATTGCGTGTTCATATAGCCCCTTTACAATTTGGTGAAGAGATTCTACTGAATATTAAATAAACTTTATAGACACCTTCTCTATTTTGTACGTGTAATGCTCCACTACTATAAATTAATGTCTCTTGGGTGCATTGTAATAAGCAGAATAAGGTATGTGCATCTCTTGTTGCAGCGCATTTTTCACCCAAATTACTGATTGTTTATTTCTCTCGCAAACTACTTTACGCTGCTTATTAAGATTCTCTTAGTTGCATCAGTCTTGAAAGAATATTATAACGACATGAAATAAAAGTTTTATGGAGCTTTGATACTGTTTAATTGTGAAAATCTGTGGTCTATTTTCGGATTATAAGTTGTATTATATTCTAACTTCATATAATTCTACTGTGAAGGTTCGTTCACAATAAATCCTTATGATCATGCTACGCTGAAACATTTCAGTCGTGAATGTGCTCTGTGTTCAGCAAGTTTGAGTTTTCTACAACATATATTCGTAGTTACATCCATATGTTTGCAAACGCACGGGAGTCTACTGACCGAATTGAACTATCGAGACGTATGGGTTGGGTATTTGTTTTAAAAACTAGGTTAGCTCTTGAAACCAGTTCGTTTTGATGTTATTTGTAGATTAAATGAAGGTAGTACTGTAAAGAAATTAGAATATCAGTTATTGTCTCTCAAACAATACAACATAAAACCTGGAATAGTCGCGTTTTCGTAAGCGAAGAGTTAAGTGGCCTTGCATGTTGACTCGTAAGTTTGTGCGTCGAGTGGTCACACTTTGGCCCGACTCCCCAGTGTCGTTGTTTGCATCTTAAACAATAAGTCAAAGCTGCGGCCGCTCTCTGATTATACGCTCCTGCTGCCCCTTCACTCATTTTCATGCGCCTCTGGATGAGTCGAAGATGAATTACCAAATGACTCGAAATCTTCTGCCTGCCTTCTGAGCGAGGGCCTTTCTTTCGAACAAAATACTATTTACGTTCACTGTTGTGCCCAGTTGTAACCGCGAAGGTATGGTTGCGTCTCATAGATGTACCCTGCTTCTTATGATTTACGATCGAGCAATTAAGGTCCGTTAAAAGTTGAATCATGAATATTCGTGGGGTACACTTGAATTTTAGGCAAATGAGAGCTAATGTGTACTTGAAATATGACTGTGGCTGCTTGTGCAACTCTCTGCATCTTTGTTCTATCACATTTTCCCACTAGACTCTGCTTCCAATAGTCAATGTTTTTTAGAACACTATTTTTTCGGGGATAATTTGTCTTGTTAGCGAGTGAGAATTTTGCACGATATACAGTTATCGGTGCATAATAGACGTGTAGTCTGAGTTGCAACTGATATTATATATATATTAAAGTGAAAATATACTACTAATAATAATTACTTGACCGTGTAGCTTATCCACTACTCATGGACTTGCATCTGTGGTCCCGGCTGTGCAAATAAAATTAGGCTTGAATTTTGCGCAAGCACAATTATTCCAAATTTCGGGGTTGAATTTTCTTTTCAGCAATTTTTCACCTCGTGTTTGCCGTATGGCTCCGTCGTCTAAGACCGAGTGCGCGAGTTGTAATCAATAACAGATTCGTTTAATTATGGGCCGTGTGGAGTCACGAAAACTCCATATTTCTATTGGCAACGGCAAGTCACCGGCTCAAATGTATGTTTTTATTCAATATTCGTGGTTTATCTTGATTACTTAATGTTATGGTGGATCGAGACCCAGAATTGGCTTTCGAAAATCGCCTGGAACTGCCATTCTTGCACGCAGCTGATCAAATCAATGGATGACGACGGTCGCTCTCATAAGAATACAGCAGTTCCTGCGCTGTGGTCTCATCGTTAACTGAACCTTTACTTGTTGTCTCGAGTTTCAGTAATTTTAGTGGCACGCTCGGCCGTAACGGACTACGATTGGATGATTAGCCTGGGTGCAAATTAAATTATCATTATGAGACGAGGAAGGCTTGATTAGATATAGGCCATCAAAATCGTGATTGGATGGGCCATTACGCTGGGTTTCTCTCGAAAATTGCGCTTTTCGCGTTTTCTCTCTTAGCTGATGGTGCTCTTTGAGGTGACTTTACTATTAATGTTTTTGCCCATATATTTGTTCCATTCCGTAAACATTTATGTTACTGACTTAGTTAAAAACATTTCTTTCGTGATGTAGTAAACGGAGAAATTTATAGTTGTCTAAATTCCATAAACATTTTATAATCCAGAAATTCGTTACTCTCTTTGTAAAAGAAAAAAAATTATTTCGATCGTGCTTTAGTAAGCACAATAATTTACTATCGTTTTGCTTGCTCTCGCCTTCGACGAGCGAATATCTTCAAATTTTGATGAACTTTAATTTATTGTTCTTTCTTTAATAGATGGCGCAAAATATATCGCTAGTTACAATATTACATTCCCTGAAGGATCAAATTCCAATATCATCAATCATAGCAGGAATGGTGTAATTGCTTGTTTCCTCTGGCGGATGTATGTGATCCGTCGATAACATCACTGAATCGGGCATAATTTGAGTTACCGTCAACCTTAGTGCTAATTCAAGGAAATTTCGCCAAATTTAGATACGCGAGCAAAATATTTCAGCATAACATGAGTTCGTTTGCTGTTGCTTCCATTTTTTTCCTAACTGCAGTTGATGAGCACAGATTTTTTGACTGAACGCTGAACTGAGCGTATAACTGCAGGCCAGAAATGAAGTTGTAATACGTAAATGAGTAATCAAGAGTGGATTATTTCTTGAATATATTGCCATGATTGCTCTATCAGTAATGTTGTATTGTTCACATAAATTTTAATTGCTAGAGAAGCGAAAGAAGAGGAAGAAAAGATCCTTGCCCAAAGGTTGCTCTTAGAGCTTTCTTTGCCGCTTAGAATATTGAACAACTTGAAAAGTTTTCTTGTTTACGAAAAATTTTGCTTCTCGTTAAACCCTCCGAAATTCACATGTTCACAAGGTTGATAATTAAGTAAGCAGCGCTTCGGCATTGCGTATGCTGGATATTTTGGGTTGGTGTGTGCTCTCACTTCTGTACTGCTTTCGTCTACTTTCGTAATTTGTTGATCCGACGGTCGGCTGCTTACTTTGCTTGACAATCTGCACGTCCCTTTTTTCTTTTTCGCGTTTGATCACAGCGAATAATCTAGAAGTATTGTTAGATTAGAAGTAGGAATATTAGAGTTAAATAGAGTAGTTTAAGCCTACATCGCAAACGCCTTCTAGTGTATGTCACAGAAGAAGAAAGAATTAGGGAACATATGATATGTCGATACAAACATGGAACCCATGCATGAGTTTGTTCCCTCTCAGGATCAACGCGCATGGAAGCAACAAATCGAGAAATAAGGGGATGAACAGAAAATATAATCATCAGTACGTGCACGAAAAATGAACAGAAGCAAAGTGGGCTCGAAGGAAAGACATCCCGAAGTCCTGTATATGGCTAAGGTCTACACTCCATAAAAAAATTAATGTGCAAACCTAACGAACCTGGGCCCATCTTATTCCTCGGAGGGGGATAAGAATATATGAATTAGTACTCTTTATAGATTGTAAAATTTCCGTATCATGAATTGTAAAATTTCTTCAACATGATTTCAATTTACTTGAAGTCACGCTAAGCTCATTTTCCCCCAGTAAATCGACCCACCGTAATTTGCAAGTGTGTGCTTGAGTTAGCGGTTTTCCTAGAAAACTACCGGGATATCCAAATTGCAATCAATAAGTGCTTCTAATTAGCAGTCATCACCATCTAATTGTGTGTTTTTGTGTCGATTTGTATAGTTTACCTTTTTTGTAACTCCACCCAAGTATAAGCTGCAACTTATTGTTCCACTGCTGCAGGCCTTCACTTCATTGCATGTAAACTGTAGCCGTGCCTTGCTCAGAGTCGTGTAGTCATTTTGTTTTATGCCCATATTAGTTGTACGCAGATAGAGCTTTTCTGTAAGATGGAATTGAAGCACCGACAAATGAAGCGTTCAGAAACAGACATGTTATTCTCGTGGCTTTGGCTTGACCCACTCCTCATTTTCCTGAACTTCAAAGCTCCTCCCATTTTACATATGCGTCAATTTGCATTTACCTTATGGAATTCTTATTTCCGGGATTTACTAATTTCCGAGACCGTGTTCGAAAACTAAATTATCATTTAGTTTTTATCATTACCAATAATGGAATTTAAATTCTCCATTCCGCCTCTTTTCAAGTGTATTGCAACTATGACGATATTTGGAGATATTTTCCCAACTTTCTTAGATGCTTTCGTTTCCTTTTACCTTCCAAAAGAACCGTTCGGTCACGTTTTCGATAGTTTCTAATAGATCAAATGCTTAGACTGTTAAGAGGTTCACAAAAGCGTTAAGTAACATTCAGTAAATGCTACAACACGGTATAACGTTTGCTGATTTAGCAGGGCAGTCGCTTTTTAACATATAGATGTCATTTACCATCATGTCCTATGTTTTATTATTTGCAACCAACTCTTGACGACCCCGAAGGTCGGCGTCTTCATCTTCATACTGTAAAGATGAAATCCATCTCCGTTCCTATGACACAAAGCCGCATTGTGAGCACAAAACTGTGCACTCCTTTCCTTCTTGTGACTATCAAGACGATCTTCAATTTTGGACTCTGGAACTTTTACACGATCGTTAAATTGAACGAGCTGTATTCGAACCGATAGCTGCGCCCCACAGAATAAGAGGGAAAAGTGCGGCCTGCAATTATGACCTCATTACAACTTCTATGCAAATCGAAGGTCGTTGTTCTTTTTAGAACTGTCTGACCACGAGCAATAATATCTTGATGAATAACTATCATTACGAGTGATGGCCGAAGAAGGGAGGCAGGCCGAAGTTAGGTCTTTTGGTGGCCCCTGCAACAGCTGGAAACGGACCTGCGAGCTGGAGACGTGGTTAGAGGTTCGTGTTTAATTCAACAAGCATCTCTGAAGAGAAATTTTTTGTGAGCATCTTTTACTTTTCACCCCGAACTGAAGCAAGAAAGAAAAGAAATAAAAAATAGTTATGTAACGCGAATTAAACCTATATTACTGTGTTATTGTTTTTACGGTCTTCGAAAATCGCATGCCAATGGTAGTAATGATCAAATCAATATAACATTTAACTTGTTAAATGCGAACCAACTTTGAGGAGGCGCCCTAGCTAGTGATAACCAATTTGTGTAGTTTGGTAACACGTTTCTACATTTTTTTTAAACTATCCACTGATTTTCCACTTCACTACATCACAAGATATATCCGAAGCAATCGTTTGAAGGACTTGCCGTGAGACAGCTCTTCCTGTTTGTTTTGATGTACAGTTCATGAAAGGATATGTGCCGTGGTTGGCTTTGTAGCCGAAATATTTACTCATGCGCTCTGAGTATCGTGAATCGCAGTGCCTAACCGAAGTGTTTAAGTTAAATTTATGCTCTGTGATAGGAAATTGGTAGATTTACCATGACTATTTGGCATTTTGCTGCCATTTTTCTGGTAGATATAAGTTACTCGCGTTTTTTTTTACAGTGATGCCGTAAAAATAACAATTTCATTGAAAAATTCACGGATCTACCGTAAAGTTACGGAATTTTTTTGATAAAAACATTACGGAATGGCTATGTTCTTCCAGTAAAATTAATGAAATTGCATCATAGTGTATGCTTCGAATTACTCTACTGTAGACTTTGAGCAGTATTGGGTACCGAACTGCATCACTGAAGCATTAGAGCGCCATATTAATCGAAATACTTATCAAGAGTCTTGAAGCACCGTGAGTATTACATTATCTAACAGGAGTATTTGAGTCGTAATTATATCCGCTTCAGTATGCGAAGACCGAAGCAAAATGTTATTCCTTTTCTAACAGAAATAACGCGTCGTGCAGACAGTAAATGATCGAACGCACGAAATGGTTTGCTGCTAACGGTTTGACCATGCGCAACCTTTGGTATTTTTTCCCATTCAAACATGAACTTTCCCTCGGTAACCTCAATGTAACTGTAGATGATATTACTCTCGGACTGTCACAACTCAAGGGCTTTATGAAGCACAGGCGCATCAAGATAATCTAAAAGCTCGCCCACACTTCATTCAAATTGCTGACACTCTGCATGGAGAAGGAACAGACGCCTGCGGACCACCGCGGCGACGTGGGCAGAGACGATCGAGCAGCGCACTCTGCGTGTCGCGAGTCTGGGCCATTGCCTGGTCTTGTTCGTGGTGGTCATGCCACGTCTTGAATTATTTTAGCTTCGTATCGAACTAGGCACGAAATATAGACACTTGAGCGTGTTAGGGCCGTCTCACGAGACCCGTACTGACATCTGAAGACGATGTTCAGATGCGTTTTGCGATCTTTGATCATGTCAGGCGAGATAGCGTAATTTTATGCAGCCCTCGCCTGACGATCGTCCCATTGAAAAGTAGTTTGAACTGGGCGCAGGAGGTGTTATATCAAACTAGGTAGAAAGGGAATAATTGCTGTTGCGATTGAACTTTACGCGTGATATATTGGCACTTGAGCGTTTTAGAGCATTCACACGAGTCCAGTACTCTCAGCTGAAAGCGATGTTCACTTGAATTCTGCTTATGAAAATATTATTTAGTGTTGTCAGTTTACCCCAGTGTAGTATAGCATTGCCCGACAGAATCGGTAACAAGTTGGTCGGTTTACGCCTCAATCTGAAACACTTAATTTTTTATGGTTATCCCTCAGAAATATATATAGAGAACTAGAATTTTCGACTGAACATTAGTCTGTTGTTGAAAAATCTAGATTTAAGTTCAAAAGCAATTTGCTATTTATTTTCAACTCTTTCTCGAGCCCGTAATTATTCAGTTACGCAAAGTATACATATACAGTATATATGAGTATGTGATACCGTGAAGGTCAGACCACTGTAATATTGCGCCCCCCCCCCCCAATCCTCAAGATACTACTGTGGTTATACTGATCATTCTAACTGCGAATGATTTTTGTGCTCTGTCTTTACAATGATCATCTTCGAGCCTTCCTTATTGAAATGTTTATTCAGTACTAGTTCCGTTAGCATGTTCAACAGGAGTCCCTAGTTTATTATACTGTGAAAATTCCCCTCTTCGGTACAAGCTCTCCATATTCTGTTCCGCTCATTGTCGTAACAAAATAATTACAGTAACATTAATTGAGTCTCAGGACATCCATACCACTTCAAGCATTTCTCCATGCAATGAAAGCACCAGATATTATAATGCTTAGGGTCTATGTTACTAGCCGACACTTAATACCTTCTCAGATTCGAGGTTTTTATTTTAAAGAGCTACATTTTTTAATGCATCATGGGTCCGGGTCGATATCACCATATGCCTCTTTGTGAATTACCATTTACTGGACCTATACCTGAGATTAGGTCTGGAGTCAAAGCACCGTGTCAAAAGACTATTGTTATTTCACTTCATTTGTTCTTGGAGAGCCAACCATTACGGGAGTTGTGAAGGACTCAGGACAGGTATACAGATGCTCCGACAGCTTGCCAAGAGTCCCTTACGTTTCATTTATTAACAGGAACTGCGCCCCGTACCATCAGACTGTCATACGTGCTGCCCTGCCCTCTGCAATTATCTTACCAGATGAAATCTATCTTTTCATCTTACGTACATGCACGAATCGTTGCGACCTCTTGGGTTAGAATCTCCCATCGTTGTTCTTTTTGTAATCATACAAATATGCGAGTGTTTGTAGGTGCATCTTCCTCCGTCTTAGTCAATGTAACATCCGTGCCAATACCTTTGTTTTTTTTTCGCATTGTTGTTCATTCGAAGCCCTTGAATATTTAGGATATTTTTACCTCCGCCAAGAAGGTTATGTTTTTGTCGTGTTTGTCTGTCTCTGTCTGTTTGTTTGTCTGTCTGTCACCAAGATAACTCAAAAAGTTCTGAACCGATTTTGATGAAATTTACAGTGATTGTTAGGTATGTTAGGAGAAACAGATGATTACCTTTTGGTGAAGATATGTCCATCCGTTTGTTTGACGGCCTCATTTTTCTCGATGCCATAACTCAAAAGTTATGGATCGATTTTTATGAAATTAACATGAGTTGTTAGGTATATAACAAAGAGTAAATGATCAAATTTTGATGATGATCCGTTTGTTTGTTCGTTTGTCGCTGTTTTTAATTTTATGCTTGTTAGCACAATAACTCAAAAAGTAATGAATGGATCTTTATGAAATTCATAGGAGTTGTTAGTAATGTTAGAAGACATAAATGAATAAATATTTGTGAAGATCGGTTTGCTCGTTTGTATGTTTGACTCATGTTTGTCATAACGTTTGTTAGCACTATAACTCCAAAAGTTATGAACGGATCTTCAAGAAAATTGCATAAGTTGTCATTACTATCAAAAGGCACAAATGATTAGATTTTGGAGTTTATACAAAGAAAATTATGATTTCAGAGCCAATTTGAATATTTTGCTACCGTTGCCTCGCTTGGCGGAGGTATGCGCTCTCAGAGTGCACTTGTTTACCAGGTGAATAGATCAAGCTAATGCTAGTCATATGTACTGTATTCCTGTTTATTTTTCTGCTCTTCACAGAGCCTTTGAAGTTTTCCTATATCTTCATACCTATTCGTATTATACGCAATAAAAGCGAAATAAGTCCACCTTTTTTTTGGCCTGGTATATAATTTCGTTTCTTTTAATCATACACAAAGTAAGCATAAAATGACACATAATAATTTATATAATTTAGTTAATTTTCTATACAGTGCATTTCCGTGTAGCTAATGGTGACGTACATAGCCAATGTACACAAATATTGTTCCCGGTAAAGAGTAGTTGTCACGTCCTGCTGCAAACTGCATTGCAACATTACGGTGGCCTTCATCTTTTTTATAGAATTCACTACAACGGCGTACTTTTCCATCTCTGTAACCGTCACTTTCCAAGTGTATCCCGAAGCATAACTGCTGATTTTATTTACGTGCATACGAAATTTCAGCATGAAAGAGCGAGGCTCGCGACGCTCGATATATTGTCGCGGTCGCAAATGCACTCGATTAAATAAAGTGTTGGGTTCGGACACTGTTCGTTCGCTTTATTTTATCGCGCACTTGTCCACTCCAATCGAAACACAAGCTTGAGCTCCGAATACTTGCCCCGAATTGAATTTATTGTCTGGAGTGGAACATCATGCGAAATGTTCGTAGCTAAGGGCAAAATTTCGACTCATCGTTTTCCAATTTTCGCTCTGTAAATTCAGTTTATTCTGTTGTCTTTACCTAAAGCGAGCGAAGGTTTCAAATGCTTTGCATTATTTCAGATTTCCATAGAGTTATGAGTGGTAAATGGAAGATTTTGTTCCTGTGTAAAAACTAGTGTGAAATGTGTTATTTAAATGTGAGCTTTATCGTTTCTTGGCGTGTATTATATTACGCTCAAATTTTTTACGCTTAAAAATATTTTTGGAAGAAGATTTCCAGGAAAAAAAAATGTAACCTGCAATACTTTTATTGCTGGTGAAAAACTATAGTTTGGAAGCTCGTGTTTTCTCGTAGAAAACCCAAAATAAATTAAGATCTTTTAATTGTATGGTAACATAGTGAAACAGTAGATGATTCGACCCTTACGTCTTGAAGAGGGAAATTTTACAATATTTTAATGCTTCTTCTCGATTTCTGTGTTAAACATTAGGCTTTTTGGATTTAATTTCTCCTGTGTATTCTGTTAATTGTTGTTGCGTCACAATTTGTGCACAGTTCACCATCTCGTTTGCTGTACTGCATCTCGTGATATATCGATAACGAAAAAAAAAACTGATTTCACCCTTAGTTCATCAGTTATGTTCCGCTCCCTAACAAAATTTTTGGAGGCTTCCGTTTCCGTTTTATGAATTTGACTTCTCGGTGACCAAGAATTTAGTTTGGGCTATAACCCAGTGGTGTTCAGATTGGTAACATGTTTCATCCGACACCTGTATCGTAATTTAGTGTTGATAGTGTTGCAGCAACATTGCATGACATCTCTATATCACGACCCGCATCATTTTTTATATCCCGCCATCTAAATAGATGAAATTTCCATGTTATGGCAGTAAGAATGGACGATTTTAATACAAAAAGAAACAGTATTCATAATCGTCACCAGTCGTTTCCCTAGTCTTGAACAACATGTTTATTCGTTGATAAATCGTTTCTTCCTCCATCGGCATCGTAGCTTAACTATACATAATTAAACTACGTTTCCATAGGCCAGGATTTTGTCCTTTCACCCACTCCTTCTTGGAAGTGCTGGTATACATTTGCTCATATAAATACGGCACAAATTGAAAGCCCTCTCATCTAAAGAGCAATGAGGGTGTTGGAATAAAGCCATTCGTGTGTGCAGCATGAGTGTGTGTACCGTGTGTGCTGCACAGTAGCCACCGCTGGACGTTAGGGCACCGCCAGTTGATACATTCAGACCAAGGCTTAAGTCAACAACATTTTGTTTGCCGTAAGAGCTACCGACGGCGTGCCAAAGAGAGCCAAAAGCCGACTTCTGAGGTCGTGTTCTCTTCAATAGAAATGGCTGTTCGAACTGGAACTGTATTCGCCTTGTTTGTTGTTTTTTTGTTGCTAGGCTTGAAAGGCTTGGCGTCTTTCAGCATAGGGCCTAGGTCCTTTGAACGCGGAAATTTAGTGAAAACATCTGGGTCCATGCTGTGTTATTGGAAGAGCTATATTTGAAAATAAAAAACATCTAATCTCCATACTAATTGCCCTTTTTTACCAACAAATGCGTAAGTTATTGAAAAACATTACAATTTTATTCATGACTACTAAATTCCTTTTCTTTTTTTAGTATTTATGTACATTTATTTATTTTAAAAGTAATTTGTTTTACTTCCTTTTTTTGTATTATCGCTATGAATATTTCATATTTCTTCCTGTTGTACTTGCTATTTTGTAGATACTCTCTCCATTGTTATCTTTGCTAGAAACAAGGGAACCGTACAGACTTGAAAGATATTTCAGTTGAAGTTATTGTTCTCATCAAAGGTTGTGAGAGGCAGTTATGCCCCTCACTTTTACGCTCGCAAGAAGTCGATGACTGGTCGCATTCGGTTTTGATTGGCCGAACTGTTTGCCTCATGGAAGGCACTTCATTGTTTGTCTAAGCTGCCCTAACTTTTATCAAACAGTCAATCCAAAGGAAACCAAAGACAAATAGACTAACCTGATGTAACCTGTCTTTTATGGTGGCGCGAGTGATGGTATTTGTCCACCCATCTATCTTAGCCACTGTCTTGTAAGCTAACATCGAGTCCGGCCACTCTTTGCCTAGTGAAGCTGGTAGCATCCTAGTCGGGGCCGGGGTACGTACGCGCGGTCAGGCTGTACCTCCTTCGGAGTCTTTCATTTATGGAGACTTCGTGTACCCAAAACATATTAACGGGTTGAATAATTAGCTGCACTGGACGCTTTAGGCGTTTATTCAGTTTGAATGTAATGTCTACCATGACGGGTGCCGGTTATAGGAGCAGGAGCAAAGCATGACTTTTCAGTCTCGGACTTGTGGAGCCGCCATGTATCCAGAACTATATGAAATGCCTTAATTATTGGGCGTATAGAGTCGCCTATTGTAGTATTAATTCTAACTTTTTTAACATTGTATAATACTGCGTGTAACTGTAGAACTGAAGAGAACACCTGTGTCTCTATTGCTTCTCTGTTCCGTGTCTCTGTATTGGTACCATGCTTTATGGTGAAAAGCGCAACAGGATTAAGGTATGTATTCTAGAACCGATTGTAGCAGTGTATATATAAATATATGGTTTAAAACTCTCACCTCGCAGTTTTATAAGCTTATGTAATGTCTTTGTATTATAAAACCAGTAATATCTGTTCAATCCATGAAACCGAATATATTATTAAAACATAAGTGCATTTGACCTGGGTTTGTATTGTATTGTGTTAGTGAATTTATGTCAAGATCTGTGCTGGTCCATTTGCTGATGTTATATTAAGTTTCTTAAGAAAGACATTGGTGTAATGGTGTCTGTGAATATTATATTCTCTATTATTTAAATGAAAGGAAATAGATCTAGTTTAACGCACAATTAATTGAAAACATTATGAGATGGGTAAGCGAAATTGTTTGTAATAGTCCCTATATAACAACGTCTAGGTTATACTTCACCACTTTTACTGTGCACCAATCCATATTCTATATAACAGGGTGGACGGAATTGTCTGCTTAAGTGGATTTGGATGTCCTAATGGAATATATAAACCTATGACGCTTATGCTTCCATCGTAGATCCCTTAACACTCCGTGTTTTTCTAACGTCAATACACTGTTTCGGTGCCCTCAGTTTATATGAGACTTCAACCGAATATTCGCCCTTTTTTAGCCTAGCCAAGTTGAATCATAAGTTTGGCATCCCGTAGTATTGTGTGTCACTACCCGACGTCATGTCTCTCTTGTAAGAGAGGATCCTTGCATAATAACGGTGATGGTTCACGCAGTCAGCTAATTCCTGCCCTGCTGTCAGCGTTTATTAGTTTATGTACGAGTTGGGTGAACACGCATCAACTTCCTGTGAGAAATAGTATGTGATTATCCTATTATTCTAAACCGTAATGGTTACTCGCTTGATGTGATCTATGAATTCAGCAATATCAGATACACTGTCAGTTTATTTTAAGTGGTATGCAGCTTATGAAAATTGAGTTGTGTTGGTACCAAGTACCGAATTCTTTCCATCTTCCTGAGGCGTAAGAAGGAAATATATTCCACTTTGATATGTGGTACTAATGAAAGAGGCCTATTTCTGAGTAACATTGAATACGCAGAGAAACTCAAGGACACTCGTAAAAATGCAGTAGGTTTATTAGTCGCAAGATATTAAGAAATGTTGGGAAAGCTTAGATCTCTGATATGACACTGATCAGTATAATAACTAGTAAGTCCAAATAGATTTTACTTCTCGGCCGGTTTTTTATTTGAATTGTTATCTATTCAGTATCCATTTTCTGTATTCGGTATTATCCGAGTAACAGTGAATTATGCTTTTATGGAGAAATATTTATGCAGCATATTATCTTAATTTTTATATCATTATCATGTTTTAATGTTTACGTATAGATATCGATCTGTAGTAAGAGTTGATGCCAAAATATACCAGTACACAGCAACACCCTACAATTTTGCAACCACGAATCTAATCTGCAATATCAAGGGCATAAGTAAGAATTCAGTGGCGTAAAAATTTTTCAATTTTCAGATTCTTATAACATTTTGATCGTTCTATCGAATTCTTTGCCGTGACTTAGCTATTTTCATTTTATTAAATTTCGGTATTTTGCGCCCATACTTCGAAGCATATCCCAGGATATCGAGACTAGTTCCCTACATACTAAGCAAAAGTCTCACATCATTCCGTGTCAATGTTTTGTCCAATTGAAACTTTCTTATTTTCACACCATTTGTTACTATCTTTATGTACAAAGATCGCTTTCGTTGCTGTTGAAGCTAGTGGCTCTAGTTGCTAAATTGTTACTGAAGATGTCAGGATTTCAGGTGATGTCAGTTCTTTGCATTTCTGTATAATTTTATTCCATTCTTTGGCTTTGTCAGATTCCGACTATGTATATCCAATTGATCACAGCACGTCCCGTGTTTACTTCCGTCAACAAATTACGCGTATAATAGTGAAAAATTTCAGTCACAGTACTCTAATTGGGTGCTTTGATCTTATTAAATTGCTCTTCTCTATATACATCTAATTGTTCGCAGTACCTCCCGTTTTCAATTTTTTAAGCATTATATGCACATGACAACAAAAATATAGCTAATTAAAACTTTTATTCCACATTTCGATATTGTCAAACTGCTGCTCTCTATACCAAATGGTTCATAACACTTGCCGTAACTGTTGTAAACATATTTTAGCATACATTCTAGCGAAGTCTCTCCCTAATTAATACCTCCCTTCCGAATTCAGTGTCACCAATGTTATTCCAATTGTTCTTTGCTGTCATCGAATGCTCGTTCGTCGGTACAAAGACATTAATTTGAGGGTCGTACGCTATGGTGGCAACTATTTTAGCGCGAGAAGCGTTCACAATAATTGAAATTACGGTTGGTTTCATCAGAAAGGTTGTATGTGTTCGGCCGAAAATAATGAGGTCTCTTCTCCACATGCTTCCAATAAACTTCGCTCGTGTCAACAGCTCATTTGAGCATCTTTTTCTCCCTTTTTCCCCAGTCGAAGCCAGCACCGTAATATAGCATTCTTGCGCTAGCGACTAAATTAACTCGAGACTTTTCTCCTTCCTTACCTCTCCATTTTTTTTTTTTTTTACGCCAGGCCCGACCAATTTTGTTTTGAGGGTGTATTCGAATGTTTGACTGACGTTGTTGCTAATGAAGATATATTTTTCCATTGCTGTTGTCATAATTATTATATTTGTTATTGTTAATTACTGTACACTATATTCGAGCCAAATGGGACTCGTATAATTTTGTTGAAAAAAATGATATTGATGGGAAAGTACTTTAGAGAGAGAGACATGATAGTACGTTTATGTAAAGTAACCTTGCCTTTGTCACCATTTGCTTTTTTTAAGATGCTTTCAGACAAGAATTTGAAATATCAAGAATCATTTTATCCTACAGTAGGTGTACTTTTAACTCTGTCACGAGCGTAGAGACAGGGCTGGTCTTTCTCTGAGAGTTTTTTTTTCTGTGGTTTCTATAACTTTGTATGACTTTTCATCTTTACATAACTATTTTTTTTAACCATAATGATAAGTTAAATTAAATATCCATGATAAATCGTTTGTGAAAATATATTTCGAGAGAAGTCGCTCCACTGTAAATGGTTTGCTGGTGCTAAAACAATCTTGACCTTGCAGCATTTTGGAACTTAGAGTTTCCAGTTAACGTAGCACTAAATTTACCAAGAAATATCACGAATTACAACCACTTGTGATGAAAAGCTTTACTTATCAAAGAGGCACGAAACTTATGTACATTTTATTTTCTTTGAAGACATTAAGAGTTTTGCTGGTACTATAGATGAGTTCAAATCATCTAACATTAGTGTGCCGAAACTTTGCTGTTGCAGTTTCTTTATTTCGGAAACTGTTCATAGTGGTAAAATAAATCTCAAGTGCGGTTGTGATCTAAAAGAAATTTTATTTTTCCTTAGGTGGTTTTGTCAAGCCTCAAAGAGTAAATTTAACAATTTAATTACGGGATAATTGTGTTTATCTTTATTTTGTTTTTCGTGCATATTTTACCTCTCGTTCATGTTCTAGATGATTAACGTTATGAAAATCCCTTGCTACTCCTTGACTTTCGTCTACAGTGTAGTAGAAAGAAATAATCTTTTTTTTTGTATTTTATGCTGTGCAGTTCGCCTTTTAAACAGTGCATCGTATACTCGTATTACAGTTTTCTGTAGCAGAGCGGAAGCCGATGCTCCTGTTGGAGTACAGAAATAACTTGGCAACCCTTTTTTCAGCTATGAACATTCTCAGGTTTGACAATTAGAGGGTATCGAAGACATGAGCAGAAATCTCAACAATGCTCCGCATTCTACTTCGGTCATTTTACTGAGGCCTGGGAGACGGACGAGCTACAGACTGACGTATTCTTTGGCAGATGGAGGGTGAAATTATGACTGAGAAGCAGACTTGCCAAAAGACTTGTCAGGCGTTCCTTCCTGAACACGCCATGCTTTTAAAGATGTTTTTGGCTTTAGTGAAGAGAAAATTGACAGGAAATAAAATGAATAATATAACTAAATGGAAAAATAAACCATAGATAACCCTAAGAAATACCTGATACATGGGGACTTGGAAAACAAGCATGTACATATTTCATTTTTATGGGATAGACTGAAGTAAGAGTGTGATTCGTTAAATCATACTAGGCTGGAGGCTTTGCTAATAGAGCACTCAAATTTATTCTCAGTTTGACGAGGAAAATAGTTTGTTGAAAAACCGGAATTTAAAACCATGGTTGCATACTATGTGAATTTACAACAAATATCAGATCTTGCAACTGTGCTTATGAAAGTCAATGTTGCCAGTGGACATAGTGTGTGTAGCTGCGAATTTCTCTATGTTAAACATAAATTATACTTTTTAATTGCCAGATTCACGATAAAAATCTCTCTCTTTGCAATATTGACGTCAGAAAGGTATTTACTCTGATTATCAAATCTCACAAAAACCCACAGCTTCAAATTCTACCATTTCTTTCTCTATTAATGCTGCGTAGCATCTACTTCATCTGTCATAAATTAGGAAATTTCAGTTTTATGCAGTCCATGGCTGCAGAGCCAGCAGCTGACTTCACTTCTAATTGCCTGTTTTACTATGAAGTAAGCAGTTTGTTTTACCTCTGGTTAGTTACCATCCGATTATTTGGGTGTTTGTCTGCCTTTTTTTAATACCATAACTCAAAAAGTTATAAACGGATTTTTATGAAACTTACAAGCGATGTTAAGCATATCACGAAGATTAAATAACCAAATTTTTCTGATGATCTATCGGTTCGTTTGTTTGTCTCTGTGTTTGATTTTATGTTTGTTAGCGAAATAACTCTGAAAGTTATAAACGGATCTTTATAAAATTTGCGTGGAATTGTCAGTGATGTTAAAGACATAGATGACCATATTTTGTCGATGATCAGTTGATCCGTTTGCCCGTTTGACTATTTTTTATCGTAATGTTTGTTAGCAGCATAACTCGAAAAGTTAAGAACAGATATTCAAGAAAATTACAGAAGCTGTTAGTACTGTCAAAGGGCACAAATGATTATTTATTTGTTTCGATACTAAGAAAATCATAGTATCGCACCCAATTTGAACATTTCGTTACCTGTGCCCTACTTGGCGGAGGTATCCGCTGTCAGAGTGCTCTAGTTATATTGTAAAGTGCGCTTCCAGCGTCGTTATTACCCAGTACGTATATGGCGCGTAAGTCGGCCCATAGGTCATGCTGCGTAGTTAAGAGGCTACGACGTATGCACTTACGCTCTCTTATGAAACAGTTTTCAGCTTCACCATAAGCGAGTTTTGTAATAAAGTCGTCTCTAGTTTCCCCTTTGGCGAGTTTTATTATTAAGTAAGCCTCTCTTGGAACATCTGAGGCAGAGTTCACACGTCATTCATATCAACGCATTCGCTCGTCCACTCGTCCGAATGTGACATTGTGTCCTGGAAATAGCGGAAAAGCGCACTGATTTTTGTATTTAAATTTCACTCAAATTAGGAGCGATATCCGTAACCTGCCTAGTGACACTTGCAGCGGAAACTGATTTGATGGCTAACATTTTATTACTTTTTCTTGCATGCAGGAATTTGTGTTGAGAACGACGCTGCAAAGCTTTCAGACAAGTGGATAAACGAAAGCATTGATATGAGTGACGTGTGAACTCCCCCTATCTAGCGGCTACGATGGTTAAACAAAGTATAATAATAATAATAGCAATTATAAAAGTAAGCCTCCTGCTTCCCCTTTTAGAGAGTTTCATTACAAATTAAGTAGCCAGTTCCACCTCTCTCCATTCTTTTCACAAAGCAAACAAGAACAAAGTTCTCTTGGTTACGTATAGAGTCGCGACCTCAGCGTGTGCTCTGCCTCGGCCGTCACGCGTGAATATCAAGTGTGTGTCCTATCGAAAAAATGACACCTCGCTACTCTGCAAAGCTCTTATCTATGAAAGAAACGAGCTTCATTACCTTAAAGGTGACAATTAGAACGACCCAATGGGATGTATGACTGTTTGTTCACCCACCTGAGAAAGATGAGACAGACTTCCATCCAATTATCCAAATTGTTATGCGTGTATCGCATCGAGAACGTCAAGTCTATAACCAATTATTCTATTACCAGACTCCACGGGCTCTTCTTTACTGTCGTCTGCCTGCTAGCTTCTTTGCTTATCGTAATTGCGGGAAGTGTCTGCATAAATACCATTACTACTGCTGGTGTGAAAAAAGGAGTTTATGGGGTTGATCTATGTGACATTTACTGTAGGTGCAGCAAAATCATTCTGTTGAGAATATTACTTGATGAATGTTATCGTGAGTGGAGGTGAAATTGCTAGCTTGCATCTTACGTACATATAGTGTTCCACGTACGAGTGTACAATGTACTTCTTTCTTTATTCGCTCTGCCCAATTTTTCTAGTTTATTTATTTATTGAATGAGTTTCAAATAGTTTGAAAACGATCACTTTCTTGTCTACTGATCATCGGGTAATATTCCTCGTATCTTACATGTTAAAAGTACTTCAGAAATTAAGATGAACATGAATGTGCTGATCCAGCATCAGTCTGCTACTATAGCTCGCTGTGGCTAAGTTTAAGTTTGAATTAAAGCAGTCATTTACTCTAGGCATGGTTAAGAAAGACATGAACAAAGGGAACATTACGTACCTCTTGAAAGCAATTGTTGTTTCAATGTCAAACACGCCGATGCGACGTCGCTTTCTTTGTCATAATCTTATAGCGTCTACAGGCATTTAAAACTGTTTACATTCCCAGGCTACCAACTCATTTGTTTAGCTCATTCTCCCTAAAAGGCTCCGAACGTTCAGAAAAATTGTTTAGCCTGCCCTTCAAGTGGTGTTGTGGATAGGTACGACGACTCTCATTTCGTCTTGACTGTGAACCTGTTGAGACGAGAGCTTGATTGTGCGTGTAAATATGGCTCAATGTGATATCTCAATTGTCTGCTCGAAGTTTTCCCGCATATTGCCTTATATTATCCAGGTGCACGATATGCTGTTATTAGTGTGGAGCGGAAAGCGTACGTACATTTTAGGCGTATTATCCTCAAATGACTGAAATTGCTTGACCATTTTCACCCATTGTGTGGATATGGGCATTGAACCGATCAGCACGTATGTTGTGTTACACTAGAGATGATATTGAAGTCTTCAGTCGTAGGAATGTTTATGTTTTGTGACCTTCTAATGCACTTACTGTCTTATCTTATTTATCAAAATATTGTTGTACATTTTTGTCCGGAGCTATCTAGATGTACTCCTTTACATTACAACTTAAACTTCAGTATAAACAGGGGTTTCATATGCTATTTGTGAGCTTCTTAGTAGCAGATATTTATCTCTATCTGGAGGTTTAAAATGTCTAGTTCTTTACTATGGGCACATTTTCATTGAGAGACAGTATATTTATATACATCTTCAATTTAAGAAAATTTAGGACTGAAACAGATTTGATATTTTATGGCAAGGAATCTGTTGCTTACCATGATGGAGAAAATGAAGACTTTCGTATCATATTAAAAGCTGTTAAAATTATTACAGATGATAGTAAATTTATAAATGTACTTGAATGTTTGTTTTTTGCTCTTTCAGTTTGCAAAGATTGCTGTTAACTCTGTATTCGTATTCTGTAAGTTTTAACCAGAGCTTCGGCCATTCCTTACGGCTTTTCCCTCGGACGAGCATAATGGCTCTGTCTCAGTTCTCTCGAGAGGATAATACTGTATGAATACTGGTATAACTTTTTCTTGCCAACTCTGTAAATTACTACAAACACTAGCAATATCCCATAAGTAACGCGCAAAAATTTGGAGTTTCTTTTGGACCGATCCCTCGGTCGAACGAAATTACTTCGTCTTACTCTCATTGACGTCTCCGTCTGAGACACGCCACAGCGAGCACGTTGTGTGTTCCTTTAGCTTGTTTCTTATGCTAGCCAGATGCTTGTGCATGTCTATTGTCGAAGGTGCGCAGTTTATGAGTGCACCTTCATTTCGGGGTTTATTTGCACGGCGTCAGACCGAACATAGAAGTTTGGCAGACATTCTCCTATCTACTGTACTGTGTCTCGTACAAATCGACATGACAGGAGGAAGTCACTATACTGTGTCGTAAATGCTCGTGCCACTGCCTCACATCTTTTTCACAATTGACACGTATAGGGTTGCGCCGTCGCGGTTGTTTCGTTAGAGGAGGGCAGGGTGGATGGTGAGCTACGCTTGTTGTCTCGTGGTTAGGTGTTCGCTTCTTCACCAGAAATATGAAGCCCCAGATGGTCGGTACTGTAGCGTCAGCGTTTCTGACGTTCACAGTCCTCTGCGAGGGTACTGACCTAAGCAAAAATGGTAACGGTCGGGAAACCCTAGCTGTCATATCGTCGTGCTTGGCGCCCTATCGCTCCGGCAATCTGTGATCGAATGCAGCCGTTCACATCTTGAAGCTCTAGCGGACGGACATCCATCCGCAGCACAAATCAAGGCATGTCGATTGCCCATTTATAGTGCGGTGTCAAGTTGATCTTACAGTTTACAATTAATAGTTGAAAATGTCATAATTAGTTGATTCTGCATTTTACGTTTAAAAGTTGAAAATTTTATAATTTAGTTGATTCCACATTTTACCTGTAAACGTTGAAGATATTATAAATTAGGTATCAGGAGCTTTCAATACTCTTTTTAATTTAATCACTGTGTGTTGTGTATTTTTTTACACTTGCTTATTGTTTTTTTTTCGGATGTTCGTCTGCGTTTCTATTCTTTCCTTTGAATATAATCTGGTACATTGGCAGAGAAGTTGAATGCAGTTTTTGATTATTATCTCAACGGATTATTTACGTAAAATCTGTAGTATAACGCTGAAATAATGGTCCAAATTTTCAGTCGTGAATTATCTTGTTTGTGCAGCTACTCGTGTCTTATTCCCATAATTATAACTGTTCATACTACTGAAATTTTTATTAGTGTTATTACTTTTCTTATTGCTATTTTTTTACCGTCGTTACAATTATTATTAGCATCATATTACTACTCTCAACTGTTACCTGGATATTTTTATTATTATTTATTATTTAAAACAATTACAATTTATTATTACTCTTATCGTTATTATTACTATTATTGCAGTGAGGCTTCAAGTTTCNTTTACCGTCGTCACAATTATTATTAGCATCATATTACTACTCTCAACTGTTACCTGGATATTTTTATTATTATTTATTATTTAAAACAATTACAATTTATTATTACTCTTATCGTTATTATTACTATTATTGCAGTGAGGCTGCAAGTTTCCGAGATTATTTTCTTTTATTCTCTTTCTTATAACAGTATTACGTTATAGGCCTGACACCTGCTGCAATATTAATGCGCAGTATTTGAGCTGAACATTCATAAGTATTTATGGCTGTTTCACTCTTACAACGGTATAGCCCTGTCCGTGTGATAAGCACTAAGCATGATCTGAAGAGTATATAGTGGCACTCTTTCGTAATATCGCCTCCTCATATAACGCACCATACCGTCTGTTTTCCTATGGACCATTTATTGAGTCTATAGCAGCATGCAGGGATGGCTACGACTAGAGTCTGTGAGATCACTTAAGGGTGTATCTTACGTATGCGTTTGTTGGTTTGACTGATCATCACAGTAGTGTGTTCTTCACTGCCCATTTACTATAGCACTACGTTGTATTTTTTTTTTTTTTTTTTTGTGCTGTAGTTTATGTACAGTCGCCTGTTCTGTTCATAAAAAAATACTGGCAACTAAAAATATGCATTTCTACTCATGTACATATATTGCGCCACTTGTGACTGTGCTGTCGTTTATGCCTAACAAACAAATTTTTCTCTATAGGAACATATGCTGGAAAACACCATTTTTTCACTTCATTGATGCATTTGCGTAAAGAAACTCGAGCAGTTATTGGTACAACTGTTTGAAGTGTTCAGTGAAGCAAGCAGAAAGTTGGTTCTGTGAAGTGTGCTCGGCCCGAGCAAGCTGGACCCTAACAGCTGTGTGATGGAAGCAATGATATGTGGCCGGCATATGCGATCACTAACTTTTGTATGACTAGCAATTAAGTCTGTAAAAAAGGCTCCCGGTTAGAAAGAGACCGTTAGCTGGCTCATCGCATAAGGTGAAAAAGATCATTGCCGCTGCGATATAAATGCAACGAAGGATGTTTGATCGCGTACTTTTCCGGGAAAAGAAGATTTATACTTCGTCGAATGAGCACTCATGTCAACAGTTTAGCAAATAACTTAATGCTCTGTCATCCGTAAAAACACCCGAGTGAAGCAAACCACGCATCCAAATATTTGTGTTGTTGATGGTTACTCGTGACTCAAGTACCTTCTTGACACCGAACGATACCTCGCTGTGGACATTAAGGACAAAATTTTTTTTTGCTCACAATGATGCTCATTTAGTCGGAAAACCGCATGTAAGCCTCGTGTCTTGCTTGGTGGAGCAGCAGCAGCTGTCGTATACACATGCCCAACAGGCAATGTGTAAACTGGTAGTTCAATATAGGTGTCTTTTTCGCACTGATATTTTTTTAGAATACTAAAGTTTAAAAAACATAAGAAAAAAATGCAGAAACAATTGGCTCATAAAAATCAGTAACTCATTGTATCGTTGTCGGAAAATCACGTCTAGTTAATAATGTCGTTAATATTAAATGAGTTACTGTCGTCAGCTCCAAATTACGGGTGTTTCAAATTCCCGTAGTCTATGCTAGCCCAAAACTTTTTCGTAATAAATCTCTTGGTTGACTGATTCTAAAATACGCGAATAATGGTGTGAAATCAATATCTGAGTACCATTGTTCGCATAAGTTTCTGTACTGTACTCTTAAGATCAAAAGAAGCTTATCCTGCTTTGCTTTCTCATATTTTATTATAATTCAGAGAGAGGTACTTTCTTATTCATTCTCTGCTCTCTATAGTTTTGTAGCTCGTGTGTTATGGCACCTCCCTCATAGAATTTTTTTTAACATATAATTTTTTATTCACCTTTTTATCGGTTGGAGTCAATCTTGAAATGGTGAGAACCCTGTACTGGGTGAAGTAATATCAGATGTCGTTGAGGCCGTCAACCCTACGTAATTCTTATACGAATGGGCCTTGGAGGCTACCTCAACCAACCAAGATTATTAAAGTCATCTACTGAATCCCCTTGATGAAAAATTACTTCTGAGCAGAAAAGTGTGTTGGCTTACGTGGTTTTCAATTGGTGTTCATTAAATTTCAATACCGAAACGTGTAGCATGAGTCTACTTCTATTAATTGTAAAATTCCGCTGTATTATTTCAATATCTATGAATTTTATCAATTCTATGGCATGTGGAACCATTTCAGATATTTAGAGCGTCATTAGTCCAATGTTGGGGGGGCAGTGATTGCTTTATTACTTTGATTTCTTCCTTAGTTTATCTTATGGATTTCAAGAATAAAAAATGGAGTATTTCATTTATTCTCTTAGTGAAAGATTTTCATCCGACATTCCCACAGGCCTCATTTTAATGTTGAGCCGAACTTAAATTATACATTTTTATTCTAAAACTTTGATAATTCTGTGTACTGTGCATTGTTTGACCACATACATGCGTAATATTGCGTATTCCTATGCATATTTAACTGCTTTCCCATTATAACTAGCATCGATTATTCAATATAATAATATTACTAGCGTCTTTTATATTTGTAGCTTAACTAAACATATATGAGGTCCATTTCTGATACATAAACTTGCACGAACTTGGTTATTTTATTTCCCACTTATCGAAATAGCTAACCCATTTTTTAGCTTTTTTGCTTGCCCCATCTTAGTTCTTTGCTTCTTCCTCCCGCCATCTATTAAAGTTCAATAATAAGTCTGTCTGGCAAATAGGCTTCTTACGTCCCAAGACGTCTCACAAATCACTGCTGTGAGACTCATGTTACTGAAGGTGATTTAAGCTTCAAAGCTCCCTTTACTTACAACAAATATGACGGTGCAAGGAGGCAGGTTTTTCAGATCTGATGAGATTTTCTTAGCGATACTGAGATCGTATCCGTGATAATCTTAGCAATGGACGCTTGGTTGCGATGTTTCTGCGCTAATTTAAATGAGCACAGATTGCAATATTTGTTGTGACCTTAGTTTCTATATGATTATGTTTTAGGAGACTGGTACTTTCCAAAAGCAGTTTACTTGTATAGAGCCATTCCCACTGTCAGTATCTCATTTTTTTGCGAATTCTCTGCAGCGATGGCGAAGTCACTAGTTCGATGCGGGGCAGTACAGTGCAAAAATTCCATTTAATGAACTTGAAACGGAAAGCGCATGGGATATAATTCATGGATTTTACGATATTGATTTCAATTTGCAACAACTAAACTTTATCGCTGCACTTTGAATGTCTTAGTCTTGCGCTATACGGCACATTCCAACTGCCAGCATCTGGTATTAGGCTTTCTATTAAAGAATGTCTTACTTACGGCACTTAGGTATCACTTCACCCAGATTTTTAGTTCTGATTCCGTCCGCACACTCCGCCTATCTTGTTTACACTCAACATCTTTGCCCCGAACAAAAAGAAAGGCAAAACACTTCTCCCGAGGAGAAGAAGGTAATCCGATTTTATTCTCTGCCGTGACTTATTTGCTTCGCTCTTCAATGTCGTTGCTAATCCAGTTTTAGACGAACCCATTCAAGGGTTGCCTTCGATTCAGCCGCGCTGCCGAATTATAAATGGTAATAACCGCAAATGTGATTTGCAGAAGACGCGCAATGGACTTTCCGTGCGTCTGAAGGAAGGCTTTGCAAGCCTTGCGTTCGTTGAAACTGGGCTGTATTTATGGGACCTTCTGCCTTAAATCTCCGGAGTCGTACGGGGCCGTGTTTTCGTAACGCATTTGGGCTTCAGTCTCTCGGGGCACATTCGCATTCATAACAACTTGAATAGCGGGACAGTTTAAGTTCGACTCCATTGCTGGGGAAAATTGCCCACACGTACCAACTGGAAATATTATTGATCGCTTTCCTCTCAGTTGGGGCACAATCGCATTCACAACAACATCAGTTGTTGCGAGGTGGCCGACACTGAAGGACTAAAGATAATGCTGATCATTTAATTGTAGCAAAGTAGGGGCACCATTTCATATCGAGCGTGAACGAAGTTTTGTTCTCTATTTAAGACAGTTATTGGAAAAGTCGCAGACACTAATTAACTGATTGAAAATCATGTTGATCACTTTGCGCAATGTTGGGAGACTTTCGATCGTTTTTTATAAAAAATAGTGAACAACGAGACAGTCGATATAGTTTGGCTCTAGTAAATGTTAGGAAAGTACGCGACACTAACTAACTATAGAAATGATATTAATTAATTTAAACAATGTTATGGGCACTCGTTTCAGTAACAACAATATAGCGTGACCTTTTCTATTTCGGCTTAGTTGCTGGATATGGCCGACCCTCATGAGATTAAATGACGTGGATCACTTCTAAGTTTAAACTGTTACCTCGAATTTCCTTACGCTTTTATAAATCATTACTGGAATTTCAAAATCCTTTTTACTATTATAAATCATTGCTCGAATTTCAATATCCATAAACAAATGAGCTCTTTACGATTCGTGATGTATAGCACATCATGGAAGGCGCTAGCATCTCGTTTACAAACACCACTTACTTTTCTATTTCCAGAACCGAACCTGCTCTTTAAAGACCCGCTCGCCCATTCGGACTCTGTCATCAATAGCGAGTGATTTTCTCCTTGATCGCCTCCTAACAATCGCACACCACGTCACCATGTCTTATATCAGAGCGCGGGACTACGATCACCTTGGTACGGCGGTGGCCGACCGCCTTTCATCTTCTGGGCCGTCTATTACAATCACTGCAAACTGTCTTTATTGTTCCCCCTTTCTCATTATCCTCATTATTTATTCGAATATTCAGCCCTGTTCCTCTCCCCATTATTATCCCGATTTCATATTAAATTCGCGTCTCTGTTGATTCATTAACATTTCGTCGTTTGGTGGCGACGATGAGGAAGGAGTCGTCTCGTCTGGCCCTGAAGGCTGCTGCCGAAAGCCTCGATTAACATGAAAGACGATTGATTTAATGAGAGGAGCTCAGCCAAACGGTTATTTATCTAATTGATTTTGCTCTTTGTACATATCCTTATTATAATTGCGTATGGAGCGGAAGTTTCATCAAATTTATTTTGTTACTGCATTGTTTTTCAGCCCAGGTGTTTCGTTTTTTATAATTGACACTTGTTAAAAAAAAGTTTTTTGCCTCGACATTGTCAAAAAGTAGCCTAAAGGATTTTTTTTTTTTTTTGTCCTGTGGGTTTCAGACTGACTCCTCGTCTGTTATCTATTTTTTATTGTTTTGTAATATCGTATCAATCTTTCAGGCGTGATTATTTATCTGCAATTTGTGAAGTCATTAGTACACACTACCTCCTTCTCAATATTATTCTATAGATTAATATTTTGTCAGAGAACTTCTGTCCAAAGTAATGCTCATGTCGGCAGTTCACTCCCTCGACGGATGAATGTTTCAATAGCAGCATTTCATTTGAAAGCGAGTTGCATACAGTAGTAGCAGTGCTGCCTATCGAAGCCACACTCTCTATATATGCTTGCCAATTATGAAGGAGACTCAAAAATTAAGCAAGGCTGATCATGCTTTGAATCCTGCCTAAGCAGTGCTGTCTCCAGCGAAGTATGGCTCTCATCTTCGCTGCTCCCGCGAATAGGAGTGATTACAAATTGAAATTTGTATAAAAACACGAGCGACGCTCTAATGACGGATGAAACATCTCTGAATTCTAATTAAGCCTCACCAAAGAGGATTGTGGGATGGAAGTTTGGGCGGTGGGATCACCAGCGTCGTGCATATATAAACAGACACCAACACTTGATTGGAAGTTGGGCTGAGCGTGGAGCCTAGCTCCAGTTCTGCCTCGGCAGGGCTCAAGACTCAGGGAAAACTTGACGTATTTGTGATATGCATTTTGATGATTCATTTTTAAAAATGGATTTGTATATACGTGCGCATGAACAATGTGATGGTTCTGGGGAAAAACCTGTTTGTGATATGTAACTTGTCAATTTTTATGGCGAACACTATTGCTAAATTTTTATATACATTTTGATATATTTTAACAAATTGTTCTATTAGCAATGTACGGTTTGAGAGTTTGTGTAAAAAAATCGTTCATCTCTACTATACAGTTTGATAATTTGCATAATTTACTCTATTTTTTCTAGAAATTATTAAATTTTTCTTTTTTTTTTTACTGTGGCAGAGGTTTTATACACTGTTCAAGTTTATTGTACGGGAAGTTTGTTACTATTATTTAATTGTTTGTAAAAGATGTGCTAATTTCAGTTAGCTGTTGTGGTTATGTTGTGCAATGTTGATGTTTGCGTGATATTAATACATTTGTATTGTACAACTTTGTAGTTTTTAACTTGCTGTCTTTTTATAGGTAGCAGTTCTAGTCTGCTTACTCTGCGCCGTGTCTTCATCTACACGTTTATGGGAATGTTAACGGCCTTACTATTTACCACCTGTAAATTATTACGTGGGTGGAAGTTAAATTAGTTCGTCACCCTCAGTAGGTATTCAATAGATATAGACATGAGATGCGCATCGTAGACGGTAAAACAAAATTATTTTGTTATATAATGGACGACATTCTGCCGTAATTCCAGCTGTAGTACATACAATTACGGCTTGACTTCAGTAAAGGTTCTCAAGAGAAGAGAACTTTCTGCTCAAATTGTTAGCAAACTCTCTCTAAAATCCGTCAGAGCAGACGAAGAAAGTGTTGGGGCTCTTATAACCCTCTCACGCACTAGCTGCTCTCTCAAACTTTTTACAGGATTCAATTCTGGACATTGAGGGGACCATTGCAGGTGATCATATGACCCTTCATACTGCTTAAACCAATCCATTTATATATGAGCCCAGTGGATTCGGGTCCTGTCTTGGAAAAGTCTAGAACATTTCGGGTACTTAACATCCATAGAACGATGTACTTGGTCATTTAATATTATCATGGAGCTACTCTATGAAATTATTTTTATCGCTACAACGTTGCATATCCTATTCCACACCAAGCAAAACACCCCCAATCCAGTACAAACTTCTTCACGAGGCGTGAATCGTAAGAATCTTACCAGAAGGATCCATGCTTATATGCGGATTCCCATCTCACTGGAACTCTAACTGCGTCTTGAAACAAGACAAATGTAAATTCATCAGATGGCATTACTCGTCTCTAGTGTTCCACATTCCAATCCTTATGATGCTTAGCAAATTATGCGAGTATCTTCGGTTCATTTCAATGGTGCTTCCTTGTCGTAATCCAGTTGCTTTAACACATTTTCTTCAGATATTGATGCCTAATTACGGGTAGAAAAGTTGCTTTCTGTGTTTCATTTAGCATTTTCGCGATTTGATCAACATATTTCAAGCTGTTACAGATTTCACTCAATCGCTTAAAAAACGTCTATCACGATTTTTACAGAGTCTGGAATACCACTAGCATGGCTGAACAATATTACTCTTCTTTTTCCACAGAGGTGTAGAACGTATTTTCTGCAAGGTTCTTAGTCCTAGATTTAACTTATCTACTCTCTTCCCCCCCCCCCCCAAACATTAAGCGATGTCGCTTTACACATTTTGTCCACATTTTCGCTAGACAAACTTGAGCTTTGTTATTACTTCTTTCCTGTTACCCCTGATGAACTATTTAGTGGTGTAGCAATCGTCAAATACTGACGGGCTTTGACAGGTTACCATAAGGGACAAAGAAGACTGTGCTATATTTCACAACGTGTTTCGCACAAAACGTTCAACACAGCTACTACTAACTAGTTGTTGCTATTGCTTACTTTGATGGCATACGAGTGCGAACATAATTAAATTGTTACTGGTTAGGTCTCGAAAAAGTGAGTGAAGAAGTAGGGTAAGAAAATTTTTAGTGCAAGAATATTTCAAGTATCTGTTTTGTACCTCAATGACGTAATATATATATAGAACTTTGTGTCTCTTCTTCTGCAATACAGCATGCTTCGTCAAAACTAAGCACTGCCAAGTTCCAGGTTGAGTCTCAAATATTTGTCAACGCTATTTGTACGACCACGTTGGAACTAACGTAATCTTGTTCGAGCCACCGAATAGAACCGTATTCCCATTTGAATACACGTATTACAAGCGCTAACAAATCGCCCAAATGTGTTCTACAGAGCAAGCTCACTTAATCATCATTGAGCAAGAGATTAATCGTTGCAAGCTACCTAATAAGCCTAATGACAGCCGTCTATGCTAGAATTGCACACAAACATTTGTTCCCTGTGCATATAATGCTTATGAGAACCGGGATTGCGCAATGGCTCCTCAGACTGCGTCGTTAAACATGAAGAATAATTCGATATTGTGTACTCGCTCGTACGATGCTCGTAAAATTAATGAGTTACTGGAGACTGAGCCGGCTGAGTGTCTTGTTTATCGTAACGATGAATACTGAACTTTAATGATTGGGGTCATTTTCTTTGTTCCTGAGCAATGAATCGATGAATGGCGGAAATCATCAACGTTTGCACCTCATTAGCGACTTGGTAGCATTTTCTTGGCTGGTTCCAGGAAGTAATCATTTATTTAATGCCAAAGGTATTACGAAGGTTGAGGTCTACATCTGTTGATGTCAGAAGACATAGGATGGGATATCCATCTATGATTTTGAGTTCTGCTACCTCTTCCTTCATTTGGGAATTTAAAGGTTACTGTACCTTTTTAAGCCTTTGAAACGTATTTTCCTGCTCAGTATCCGTTTCCCTCTTTCATACGATTGCTACAAATACTTTGCTTTCGGCTGCTCTCCAGTCCGGTCTCAATCTTCCCCTGCGAAGAGATCCTTGTGCGTGCAGTTTTGATTTCTTGACAATGAAGAATAACTGAATAACATTAAATCAATAATGTCTCTGGATGTTTTCTTGAAGTAAGTGTTCGGGTGAGCGAGTTACCAGCGCTCTGCAGACTTTGCTACTAGATATCGGTTACTCAGAATACCAAAGGTGCCATCTCGCTAGGCTAGAGTTACTACCTGTTCTTATGTCTGGAATTTCACTCGTGAGCGTTGGTTTCGGTATTAAAGCGGCAAATTAAGTGAGGCTCACGACTGAACTTGGAAACCGGTTAAAACTTATGAGACTTGCTCATTTCGACGTCACTGTCTCAGCTGATGACTTTAATGAATGATATACTTACCGTCTGTTCTACAAGTATTGGTGTTGAACTTTTATTGTATATTATCGAATAAAAATCCTACATTTACCCTTGGAGAAGTCTATGACAAACTCGGAACTTCTGCAGTTGACTCTGTGGAATCTGTGTAGAAACCTGTTCGTTATTAGACACTTTAAAATACCCATGCATCGTATACTGTGTGAATATTGATATGCATACTTATGCATTGTTCCTATATTGGCTTGAACAATGGCTGTTCGATTTCACATATTTTTTTTATTTATCCTTGCTTTGTCTATGTTGTTCCAGCTCAAAGTATGCCACTATTTTGAAAATGTTGTTTTGTTTTGTCTCATATGAAAATTATTGCCTGAATTCCTTTTACATAAATATTGTTCATTTCGTGAAGTACACGATTCGAGGGTTGGTTTGTTCGTGAGGGTGCGCTCCAGCAACAAAGTCTGATCGTGATCTATTATAGATACTAAAGAAAAACCTGAGCTATCGTCATGAGAGTCCAGAATGATATTACAGCTCCTTCATTGACCGGCTGGAGCCCATTCATTAAGTGAAGATCGCACAGGACTTTTATGATCATTTTTATGTTCTTCACGTGGAAGGACTCGGTAGTTTTGTTATCGTGATGATAGCCTGCAGTATTGGGCTTATCTTTGTACCGCTTTCCATGCCCTTGCATATTGTTGCATTTTATGATAGTAGGAAGGCTTGGTCCAATCACTGCGTGACCAAATTCATCCTTTGATCTTACTCTATTCGCGTGACTAGCAACAATGCCTCCTGCGACTGTTGGCCGACCGGTGCCAGCGCTCCTTAGCTTAGGGTGTGTGGGTATAGCTTCGTTACTTTAGGTGACGGGGGGACGACCTACGAATTGGTTGGACCATCCTATGTGAAGCTACTTTTAATTAAGGCATCCTTAATTAGTTTGGACAGATCAATGCAGGTTATAGTAAATTGTAGTAGGTTGGCTGTCCTTGGGCATGTCTCATGAGGTTATGGCATCCATAGTTTGGATAGATTACGTCAAGATGCATCAAATTCCACCAGCTTCGCTTTGGTTGGGCATGCCTAGTGATATTTGGGCATCCTCAGTTTGGAAACATTACGGTGGAAAGCTCGCAATATGTTGAACCGAACGCATTTGGTTGGTGTTAGCTGAACATATCATATGCGGTTACTGTTAATTAGAGCATCCTCAGTCAATAGAAATTGCGTCACGTTACACACAGTACATTAGGTTGGTCTTGGTTGGGTATGGTTAGCGAGGCTACTGTTAATAAGGCATCCTTATTTGAGTCACATTCAGTCTTGCTAGTCTAGACTATCTCAGTTTGGCTGTGATTGGAGCATCTTACGGGAGGCTGCTTTTAACTTAGCCTAGGGCATTACATTTGGTTCACTTGGGTTGGGCATTTTTTCTGACTGAGGTTTCTGTTAAATCGAGTACTTTTATCTGGAACAGATTACTTCAGGTTACACTGAATTACTTTAGAGTGACTTTGACCGGTGCATTTTCGTAGTATTACCTACTTTTACTGAGGGTAGCTTTGCTTGCGACAGATTGAATCACGTTACGCTCGGTCTTAAGGATTGTTACATTTGGAGTCCTCCCAGGGAGCAGCATAGAATGGGCCTTAGACCGTATTGGTCTTGATTCGCCCTTCCTCTCTGCTGTACGGAGAATGACGCGAGTACCTTCCAATTACGTGACGTACCACGTCAGGTACCTATACTGACCTCCTCTCCCTGGAGCGCGGTAAATTTCGTGAGCAGAGAAGTTTAACCGTATATATGCCTATACTGTGTGCATTTGTGGGCGAAGCGAATAGTGTCATTTGTGCGGAAACTGATGTTTAATTCCGACACTATACAATAGAGTAAAGCGGCAATGCAGGAGTATAATCATAGTTTGACATTGCAGCGTTGACGATAGTCAAGTAGCACCACAAGATG
>LQNS02278153.1:2064806-2077753 GCA_001587735.2 Parhyale hawaiensis
TGGGCGAAGCGAATAGTGTCATTTGTGCGGAAACTGATGTTTAATTCCGACACTATACAATAGAGTAAAGCGGCAATGCAGGAGTATAATCATAGTTTGACATTGCAGCGTTGACGATAGTCAAGTAGCACCACAAGATGCCGCCTAGCTAACCACTCCTGTGTTATACGCCAGTATAGTCCCTATACCACACTAGGATGTGTGGGTGAAAGCGTCCGGCAGAGTCGCTATTTGCCTGTTTTCTAAGTCATGTCTTGCTCTAGAAATATATTTTATCGAAAGAAAATATTTTATTCTCCGCTTTTTCGCAGCCACCATAAATTGAAAGGCTTGTTTCACTAGTTGACTAACTCCGTGAGCTGTGCTGACATAATCAGTGTAATTTTATAATAGTTACTTCTCATGCATACGCAGCCCTTGGAACTGTTGCGAGCCTATCGTAGCTAATAACATTACCTAGGTGCCCTGCAATCATCTGATGTCTTCGTAGCTTTTTTTTCCCTTTTGCATATCAATTTAAGCGAGTAAGGCTAAATTACCAAGTCATTGGCCCAATTGCCGGGCTATTCGAAATTTTGCAGATAGCACTGCAGTTTCTCACCGCAGCCTGATAACTCCTATCAGTTCGCCCGTTACCGCGGGACTGCACCGGTTATTTCCCACAAGTTCTACAAATTAAGTGCAAAAAACCTTCGCGCTGTAAAATATTCGGTCATTGTAATGTTCCCGCCTTTCACTGTTATCATTATAGGTTTACGTATATGTAGCCATAACAATACGAAGTGTTCAAGTAACTGTAATTGAGAAATTTACGTAGTTAAACCTCGGTGCTCCGAGGTTAATGTATACTCTTCCTAACAAAATAGAGACAAGTTATCATTCAAGTTTTTAGTTTCATGATTTAGGTTGTCCACCCCGGGTGTTTTCTGCGCGTTTTACCCTGTCATTGACTTGACTTCATGTAAAATGGATGGTTCATTCTGATACTCTTATATATCCTTCCAACACCGCTTCAATTTTTGTCTAAAAAAAAACAAACTTTTTGGTGATTGGATGAGCTGGCTTCATTTTCGGAGACAATCCATGCAGCAATGTCGTCTTCTCGCGCGAATAATCAAAATTCGAAATTCTCTATATGTTTGAAAATATCGGCAATGGCTCTACTGATTCTGCTTATTGCTAATAATGAGTATATAGGCTTTCGTCAATGTTTTCCATAAAATAGGATATATTACTGTGCATTACAGTGATTTATAATGATTTAATTGGATATTTAGCACAAAAAGCTATGACGTACATTTAACAAACTGTATATACACTTTTGTGAGTTCCGTATGCTTGATTTTCTCTCGAAACTGGGTTTTCCCTCAATTTGATTTACGTAGACTTAGAAAAAACTTTTTCTAATTAAGGGACCTCTGATGAGAACTGAAACCTTCATGGTATTGTAAAGAATCTATTAGCAGGAAAGACAAATGCGTCAGCATGCATAAGAATAGGAAGAACACCACAAGGAAGCGCTAGCACCGCTTGGACAACAGAGACGAAGTATAAATATGCTAAGGAGTTATGTGTGATTGAAAAAGTCCAGCTTTCGTTGTGTAAAGAGGCGCGGATGTACCCGTTTCGCTAGAGATCCTAAAGCATATTGTTTGTGGTCCATACATATATTAGCAAACATTTATGAAATAATGTGCTAATAGAGGAGCTGTTAGTATATATATATATATAACCGTATGCACGATCAGTTCAGCGTGTTCCTCAATCAGAAGTTAATGCAGCGGAAGCAGACGCTCAAATTGGTGCATTCTTTATGTGGGTGCAGCCATAACGATGGATTTTGACTCATTGTGATTAATTTGACTGAATTATTTTGCTGTAATTGAGTCATTACTTATTTTAGCTCTATATAACGCAAACATTTTAATTTATCGCCCTGGTGCACATTGTTATTATGAACAATAAAGTTACAAGTAGTCGATACAGAGCCACAGTTTGTTACGCTCGCATCAAGCAATCATGGCCCATTGAGTAAACAAATGAGACCCGAAACTAAGGGACCTAACCACAACCTCTGCTGCAGCGTGTCGAGGAGCTTCGTTGCATGTTTATAACAGGATTTTTTCCTACGTCGAAGCATAGCCTAGCAGTGCAATTACACGCTTCAGACTTGTCGGGAGCTCATTCTTTTACTGATTATTCCTGGGCTGATTAGCTCCATATTACCTCAGTCGTTGTGTACTCAACTGCTCCCTTGAGGCGGCCACGTCAATGTTCGGAACTGCTACGAACGCCCGCACCCTGGCCTCTTTTCTGAGGTATTAGGCCAAATTTACGCCTGTCAACACGTGATTCACAGCCTCGATGTACGGCGCTATCCGTTTCCCCCGGGGTAGGCAGGGTAACGATAAATATTACCTATAACCGCTTAAAACTACCCACTAGTAAAGTATCGCTACACACAATGGGTGGATGCTTCCTCAGGAAACGCAGGGCCGAAACTGGAGCCCTGTAATATTGCTCACGTATGAGGGGTATTCGGTGTTGCTAAAGAAAAAGCCACTTTCGTTTGATGTGTCCCGGATATATTATTTATTTCATGCAGCGCTGGTAGAGCTTGTACTTGCCAAGTCCAAAATTTTGTAACACTTCTAATTTTTTAGCAGAGTGATGACTTTCGATTAAACCGGAAGCTTGCTGTGCATTTGAAATCGCGTCTTCACCTTTTTCTCCTATCATCCATAAATGTAAAAATAATTACCTCCGCCAAGGAGGTTATGTTTTCGTCGTGTTTGTCCGTCTGTCTGTTTGTTTGTTTGTCTCTCTGTCTCTCACTAAGATAACTCAAAAAGTTCTGAATTGATTTGGACGAAATTTACAAGGATTGTTAGGCATGTTAGAAGGAATAGATGATTAACTTTTGGTGAGAATATGTCCATCTGTTTGTTGGTTTGTTTGTTTGTCTGCCTCCTTTTTTTCCCAATGCCATAGCTCAAAAAGTCATAGATAGATTTTTATGAAATTAACATGAGCTGTTAGGTATAAAACAAAGAGTAAATGATCAAATTTTGATAATGATCCGTTTCTTTGTTTCTTCGTTTGTCACTGTTTTTAATTTTTTGCTTGTTGGCACAATAACTCAAAAAAGAATGAATGGATCTTTATGAAATTTATAGGGGCTGTTAGTGATGTTGAAAGACATGATTGATTAAATTTTGGGGCAGATCGGTATGTTCGTTTGTATGTTTGACACATGTTTGTCATAACGTTTATTAGCAGTTTAACTCAAAAAGTTATGAACGGATCTTCAAGAAAATTGCACAAGCTGCTATTACTATCGGAAGACACAAATGATTAGATTTTAGAGTCTTTACAAAGAAAATTATGGTTTCAGAGCCAATTTGAATTTTTTGCTACCGTTGCCTCGCTTGGCGGAGGCATGCGCTCTCAGAGTGCTCTAGTTAATCATGTCAACATTTCATCATTTAGTGCTTTAGCATAAGTAGCTTATATCGTTCTGTGTACGATTACCGGTTTGGGTTTACTTTTCACTGGACTGTATATCATGAGCGCTTCAGGTTTTTTCTTCACTGCATAATCGCGATTTACTACCAATATATTTAAAGTATCCTAGTTCTCTGTATCCATGCAAAAAAATATCCCGTTTTCAGGGATGATTTTCATTTCTAGAATATGTTTCACATTATGAAATTAAGAGATCGCTAGTGTGGCGCATGCAAACTCTTTGAGCGCTGTCTCATACGATGGAAAGATTTTCATGAACAGTCGTAAGTTATTGTCGATCTAGGTTTTTCCGGTGACTTCTCCAGTTTATGTTTGGAATCTCTTAAAGATCATGTGAGCATAGACCATACTGGGACAGAGGATGAGCTTCTAGCAGTGAGACTAAGCGAGTTGGGTTTCTTTCTCTCATGGGTTCCTCGTTTCTATGTGCTTGTAAGCCATCTAATCTTGCTGAATTGCACCTAATCTTACCTAAGACACAGTGCACCGGGGCCGTGTAAATCCAATCTACACAGAGAACAGTAATGCAGGCTGTAGTCACAATTTTTGCACACCTTACCGTATACAACGTCCGCTAACACTTACCCAGGAAGCAAAGAATGCAACGGGAGGACTCAATAGGACTGAAATAAAACATAGCTGTGACCATACGTAGCAAATTTACATCACATCGACGAGTCGAAGTGTTTTAGGTTTGGAGCCTTAGACCTTCGTATATGGTTTTCTTGGACATATCATCGTACTTTTTTTCGATTTACTTCATTCAGTCTCCCGCTCAAGCCTGGCCAGCTACTTGAGCTGCAAAATACCGAAAAATGCTGTCGCCAAGTACAGAAAGTTCGGGCAATGGCTTACTGTTACTGTGGTTGCTCTCGCGTACAGAATTGGCTATAATGGTGCTTATATATGTTGGTAAGGAATAGATATATTCTATGAAGAGTATAGTGAAGTGAATATGATGTGTAAATAAGGCTTCAATCAAGAAAAAGTAGTTAAATTGAGTCGCCGAAAGGGAACAAATTCGGTGCTAGTGCTGTGAAAGTTTCCACCAACATGCACTGCAATTTTCTATAGATAATAGCTAAATTATATATATTATCTTCATTTATTTATACGCTAGAGATAAATTTTGCAATTTAAGACGATTTTCCTGGTGAAATTAGTTAAAATGCTCCTAGGCTGCTCAACCATAGATTTGTCGATGATGACGTCACTTTTTGGTGCTAATTTTTCGTGAGTCCTCCCGTTACGCTCTTTGCTTCCTGCATCTACCTGTCTTAGGCCCCGTAGTGCACAGCAAGAGGTTCCAGTTTTGACACAATAGCGCACCTGACTTTCCTCAGCATAAACTGTGTAATCTACGTGAGCAGCGATGTTACGGATGCGCTCGATGGTTAGACCAATGCGCAAGCTACCCGCAGAATCCCTCACGTCTTAAGAAGAATCCGCTAACATTTTCTCTTAGACAGCAATTAATGTCAGCAGCTGAGGCTGAGCCATTTTGCTCCAAGACTGACTTCTCTATTCTGCCTCCTGAACTGATGCGTGCCCGATTGGACTTTATTTGCTGCTGCCTACAATAGCCTACAAAATAGGATCGCCTGCTAATTCCTCCGTTGCCATTGATGATGCGTAGCAATTATCGTAGCAATAGCACCTATTTATAGCACATCGGAGGTACAATAATGAGCCACCACTAATGGCTAATATCGCTCGCCTGCTATCTCGTAGTTTCCGGCACAGCATTTTGGGACGTATAGCGTGTCCCGTCATTACGCCCACGTGCACTTATCGCTTGCAATGGATAGGAAATAATTGGCATGTGGAGCACCCGTTAACCAGCGATTGAGTGTAAAATGATACTGAACCGCCGGCTCGAGCTGTGATCGACTCACTGCACTGGCTGTCGCAAAACGTTTCTTTATGTTGACTCAACTCCTACTGATGACGCTTTGGTCTGTTCCTAGCTCCTCCTCCTCTTTCCCGACTCGCTGTGCTACAGTGCACTGATCTAGTCTGGAAACGCACCGTACATGGGCTACACGTTTTTCTACACATATACTACGTGTCCCTTTAGTTTCCTCTCTTAACCGCCTTTTGCAACAACCAGAAAAGCTTAACCCTATAACGACCACCTAAAATAGTCTTATTCTTATGAGAGATTGACGTTTTAGTGGAAATAGTGTTATTCTTATGAGAGATTGACCTTTTAGTTGATGCTTATAATATTTGATTACGCTAACTATTGCACGTTTTACGCTGGTTCGAAGTTGATGTGGGTTAGTTATAGTGATGAATTTGATGATTGATTGCAGTGAGTGTGGACCTGTTGTGCCTACTGATTTAAACCCCGTACCTACTGATCGGAAATATTTTTGATTCTATTTTTTTAAAAGTGTTGGGTAGCCCGCACCATATCTAAGATCCCCAAAATTCGACCTTACGTTATCTTCTCTAATAGCGCTGACCTGTACAGAAGGTACATTCAAATGCTGAATTTAACAGGCGCATTTATTCATTGAAAGTACTTCCTACAATAGGAATAAAAATGTCCCCGTGACGCACGAATACTTGTTTACCATGTATGTAAAGTTTTGCGTATAGCAAAGAAATTGAAAGCAGTTCCCTGGAAATAACCGTCATAGGAGGCCTGCCCCCTTCGGAGAGCTTCTGTGCTCCCCCGTTTCCCCCTTTTCCTCCTTCCGTAACACTATCTTGAATCAATCAGCCGAACCGCAGTTTTTAATCTCCATGGTATTAACGAAGGGAGTTTAATCACAAAGACAAACAGACAAGGAAGGTTTTTTAATTCCCTCAGGTAATTAGGGAGCGATGCGTGAGCGCTATACTCTGTATGGGTTCCTCCAGAAAGAAGCCTTCATACAATGGCATCAGTCAACGCAACTGTGCAATGAACCTCACTTGTATACAATGATGGTGTAGTCCCCTTGTGATTCCAAAGCTAATTAGCTTCTACTGACACAACTTGCACGCGCTCCAAAAACAGTCATGTAGCTTGTGAAAAAGTGAAAGTGCCGGCTTTATACTTTTGGTGCATGCTACTTATTAACAGGAATGAGGTGGATAATATATTAGTGCAGTTTGTCGATGGTTTGATGGTTTTATTGGTATTTTGACTATTGTTAGGTCTTGGTGTTTTTAGGGCTTATGGGCACAGTGGAACATCGTCTTCCAGTCCCGCCCCGGTAAAGGTATTGGCGGCTTTTTGGCTGTGTACGAATCAGTATAAATAGATGTGTAAATACGAGCTTTATATAGATGGCATATTGAACTTTGATAATGACGTATAATGAAGTTGTACCAAAGATAACATCTAGAAGTAGGCAGAGAACACTGGAATTTGGAGCCTCAAGTGATTGAAATGCAAAGAGAAATAATTTCTGTTTGGGCAAACACGTTAGGCGTTTTCAGCTCTGACAAAAGCCAAGTTTTTCGAATTTGTTACCAAAAACTTCATCTGGCTTGTATAGATAAATGGTTTATAATACGGCAATCATTTTGTCGAACGCGCTTTAAAGCGAAATAATGAACTCATTTTTTAGCTTTCGCATGCGTATCAAGAAGCTACAGCGTTGTCCCTGCATTGCCTCGCACTCAAGTTTCATCAAAAGGTTATCAGTAGAATGAATATCCTATCATGCATACGTTATAAGTCGCGGGTGCAGACGATACAGTCACAATGGATTACAGGAAAGTCTTTTGTTTCAGGTATAATCACTTCCTTTGAACCCCATGAACACTACCGTGCACCAGCGCTCCAGATTTGGTGGGTTTTACCCATGCGTGGTCTGCTTCTTGTTGTGTCTGAGAACTGAATTCAGGTGCGATATACGTAGATAGACAAGAGTCGTCGCTGCACTCTGAAAAGCAAGCCGTGCTGTTGTCCCAAAGCCAAAACGCGCTACCCTGCAGTATGTACACCGAGGCAGGTAGTCACGGCCGCAGCACGGTAATCCGCGTACTTACTTTTGGGACAACAGCAATCCTCTTCATAATGCGAGTGAACTGTACATTTAGTTCCTAATACTGTTACACATACCTTGTGAGTCTTCGGATGAAGTCCAGCTGGGTAACGTGCGCACATCACCTTATGTCTGTAGGGTCACGTCGCTGGATTTCTTCTGTTGGGTCTCAGTTAGCGACCAAAGGGAGAGCCAGTAGCGGATGATCTCCACGTAATGTATTCCGTCTTGGATAAGTTTGGCACGCAATAAAAGACCACGTTTGGCAGTTCAACTTTATTTGAAGATTTTTTTCAATCACAGATGAAATTAAGGAGTAAAATTATTCACAAATTAAAGGAAGCAAGTTACATATGTCTCGTTGTTGCCACTTGATAATTCGGCCCAAACCTATACGGTTATGAGATTAATAAGCTCCTGGGCAAAGAAATTAGTCACCTGTTACTAATAAGGTGTTGGACCTCCAGAAGCACGTATAATAGCTGCAATTCTGGAATGCATTGACTCTACAAGATTTCTGATGTACATTTGATCCATTTTGAAGCACTCTTGCATCAATCGATTCCTTAAATCAGCCAAGTACGCGGAGGATCTTCTGGGTGCTNATGGTGTAGGACCTCCAGAAGCACGTATAATAGCTGCAATTCTGGAATGCATTGACTCTACAAGATTTCTGATGTACATTTGATCCATTTTGAAGCACTCTTGCATCAATCGATTCCTTAAATCAGCCAAAGTACGCAGAGGATCTTGTCAGTGCTTAACTTGTCATTCAAGATGGTCCCATAAATTGTCGACGGCGTTCATGTCTGGAGACTTAGCCGGCCATTCGAGGTGCCAGAATGGTTTTCATGCCAATGCATGACCGATCTAGCCCGATGTATACGACAGTTATCATCCTAGATGACAAAGTAGTAGTTCGATACTCATGAAAATACTGTGCAATGGCACAACTTAGTCATTTAACAAATCAATGTAACCTTCTTGATTCAGTTTGTCGGCCATTGCAACCAAAGGGGCCACTTCCGAGTAATTAAAGCAGCCCCCGACCATGACAGCCCCACCTCCTGCTTGTATCGCCCCTGTCATACAGGCTTCGTTGAAGGCTGCATGTAGTAACGGGTCACTAATGTTTTTATCCTGGGAGCTTATTTGACATCGCTTCTTTGTATTTATAACAGCTTTGTATATTCTGTTCTTTTTTTTATTTATGTAGCACGGATTGCTTTAAATTAACCGCCTATTAATCAGCACTGCTTCGTGTTTCTCTGATTACGCGAAATGTGATTTGAGCGTAGAATATAATTGAGAGTTAGTGCTCTTGAACCAACGATGTAATAATGACTGCTACTAATAAGAAGTATTGATAAAATTGTATGTTTACAATTATTTGTGCCGTACTAAGTGTTCAGAATGTCACTATACAAGCAGTTTTATAATTACTTGTGGCTATCTATAGTTTGATCCCAACGATTACATGGTAATGGACCATGCTAACAGAGAACGGGTGTTTCTCTCGTCACTGTTTATTAATGTCATCTAAATATGCCTCCCATATTCTGTGTCTATCGAGTTATGTCTGTTGCTAAATTTATAAGTAATGATATGCACAGTGACTTTACCAAAGCCTTGTGCACGGGAGAAGTGCGTAAGTAAATGCTTACGAAGCTATGCAGTCCGTTCATTATCTCATTTAATACTTTATTAATCAAGCTTTAACATAGTCTTCCGTGCCGGGAACGTTGCATCGAACTTTCTTGAAGACATGCGAGTGGTCGCTCCTAAATGGCGCAAATGCACTTTAATTTTCTATAATCTTACACTTTACGATCATAAGTCGGCGGTCGCGTGACAGAATGAATTACCGATCCTCCATGAAAAATTACAGTCCAACATGAGAAGTCATTGATATGTTTGAGGATGTTACGTAGTGATAGCATAAGGGCCTCCTCTGCATGGTGATTGTGTGCGTTGCCTTGTGCTAACTGGCTCTTGTTGGCTAAAAATTTGGCGATTTGAATCACTGTCACCCACTCATGGATGAGTTGCTCAATTTTAGGCTTTTTATCGAAAATTGATTCATAAGATCAATTTGAAATAAAAAAAGAAAATATTGACTACGTCTGTGGACTTACAACAATTCATATAGCTACAGTGTCGCATATCAAGCATCTGATACCGTCGAATGTTATCGATTTTGATCGTGCTCTACACCTACTTGCAACATGAAGTCGCCGATGTAGTAGTGATTTTTACTCCTCTGATACTATAAATATTTTCTTCAACGAATCTTCTGTGCTACAATTTCGTCGCACGAGGGCGTGCAAGATTAAATACAGCGTGTTTTGTTGATTAGACTGTCGCAGTAGACTGTAATAGCCTACCTTTTATATTAACTGAGAAGTCCCATTCCACGAAGTGACTGCTTTCATTGCGATACGACGACCGTTGCAATAACTTAGGCGCTGGCCACACTTACTCCCACGCTGACGCTATTCCAGGTTCAGTAACAACAAATCTCTTAAGAATTTCTCTGTCCACTGTCCTTGCTGACCAATGTTTGACAGCCGTGAGCTGAGGTCCCGCAAGTTTCGATTTCAAAACCAAGAAAGTGACGTGTTGCGACTGCGGGCGATATTCTGCGGCCGCGACACGTCCGGCTGGAAACTGGATATTGTCTTCACTATAAAACTCCGCCAATAACCACTTGTGTTGGTCATTAAAATGACATTTCAAGAATTTATACTGTTATCGTAACCGCTTCCGCTCGCCGAGTAGCCATAACGTGGTGGGCTGACTGGCGTGGGGGACTTCCACTCACGGGAATTATAAATTAATGACCTTCTCTGGAGAGCAAGCTTCGACCTACATTTGTTTGCTCGTTATTGTTTGTTAGCGGCAGGCATGGGCTTATTGTGTAAATGCTTCTCCTTACAATATCTTTTAGTATTACCTGTGGGCTTACCGCGATTATAACTACAGTATATATTAGTGAAAGATTTGACATTCTAGTATTATTATTGCTAGTGTTGTAATTATCGAGGGGATTTCACGACCCAAATTGGATCGTTTGAGAGATGTTCAGCTCTACACTCTCGCGCCGGGTCACATGCCGCGACCTAAGGCTCAGAGCACTTTGCGAATGATGTGCACTGTTCCAAGCAGAGCGTTTTTTTTTTTATTATTATCACCATTATTACTATTATT
Source organism: Parhyale hawaiensis (assembly GCA_001587735.2). Taxonomy (NCBI): domain Eukaryota; kingdom Metazoa; phylum Arthropoda; class Malacostraca; order Amphipoda; family Hyalidae; genus Parhyale; species Parhyale hawaiensis. The sequence continues at coordinate 2,075,522 of LQNS02278153.1, forward strand.
TTCAGTAATATCATAATTAGTATTTCCTCTATTGTTTTTATTATTTTTAATGATTGGTTCAGCATCGCCTAAGTAAGAGCCCAAAAGTGTAGAGTATAGGTACAAAATATTTACCATCAAAAACTCTTAATTAAGACCTAACTACCAGTTTCAAAGACCTATTAAGAAATTTCAGTTGTCTGGAACTCTTCAGCCTATAATAAATTAAGCTTGTCAGTATAGTCTCTATGATGATATTCTTTTGTTCTACAGTCAGTTCACTGCGGCGACTTGTTGGATTTTTTTTTTTTTGTTAATAAAATCAAAGCTTTTATTGCAAAAGAACGTATTGCACAGAAATTTTCTCCTACAAATGAATTGATATTCAATTGCAAATACCCTTAATTCTGGATTTTTTATTCGCCGAAGAATCTAAATCCCACAGAAATTACTGAACTACATGATCTCATTCAAAAAAGAAAAAAAAAATAGTGGAAATATTTCCAGCTCGATCTGTCTCAAGCAAAAGGTGAAGCTTCCAGTTACGGAGGAACGCGATGATTCTTATATATTTCAGAGCCTTATATGAACGTTTGCTTGAAATGCACAGGAATTCTATTAAGAATATAGGCATCGTAATTTAATAGTGATATATTATTTCTCCAGTAAATACTTTACATGCAACTTAATTTTTTTCAAAAGATTGGAGGTCTGGAGAGTTATAGCCGGCACTGTAGAGTGTAGATCGCTTCAACCACTAGCCGAAAGCGTAGGGAATATTCTTTTGGTATGTTAAAAAACATAGTCACTTAACCGTGAATTTGTAAGGTGTCTCATTGTCTCAAAAAAAAAAATAAATATGGCGAAGTGCAGTTGGCTTCATTGGTATACCAGAAGTTTTAGTTTTATTCGACACTTTGGAGGTGAACGCCATAACTCTTTTTGGTTTTGCCACGCATGGCTCTAATTTTGCATAATGAGCTCCCTAGATCGCTTACCGTATAGGAATCAAAGAACATTTTTTTTGCTCACGCTTATTTGTCGGGTAAGCACAAAGGTCATTAGCTCATTTTAGCCCGCGGGCTTGCGCAAGTTTCCGCAGGAACTGGAATAAGCAATTGCACAGAATTCTAACAAAGCCATTATCGGCATTACAACGGAAGTTGGTTCCAGCCAATGCGTTAGATTCTTCTTATTTTTTTACCAATTGGCTCATTTTCACGCAGAATTACTTGTGATTGACGCAGATTATAGAACTGCACGACTAACAGCTAGTCTTCTTCGGTGCATACCTGTTCCTAGTTCTTAAATTCGTAGGAAGAAAGGAAGTGTTGACATGTCACCTTCATTCATATTTAATACATTTGACATTGCATGCAAAGACATCGTGACAGGGCTTGTTCTGCAAACCGGTTCTGCAAATACACTTTGTTCCTATACAGCGAGGACATAATACCAAACGGCTCAGTCCAATGCTGGCAGTCCAGACAAAGTGGTACACTGATACTTTCCAAATAATGCACTCAGCTTATCGCTTGTACAGTACAAATCATTGTCGCAGCATAAGACGCTATCTATTATACCTCGTGCTTTTATGCTCCGTACTTTTAGCATGAACCTTGTAACAAGTGTCAGGCTCCTACCGTGAGCTGAGGTCATAAGCCCCTTGGATATTAATCAAGGGTGACATTGTCTATGCTTGGATAGGATATCAACCAAGCAGAGTGGAAGACCTGACGCTCTTCGGTCAAGCCTACACTGTTTCGTTTGGTATTTTATGAGCTGCTGATTTGCTTCGATGTACTCATAAAGAGAGTCGTAATGCTGGTTGTAGACAATACGATCTAGCATAATAAGGCATCTGCTAACTTTGTAGCTCCCGGTAATTGGATTTTTGTTAATGTTGTCTTTTTGCAGTTTTATATGAAAATAATATTGTATAGGTGTCGCAAATTACGGAAAATACTATGTTTATGGTTAGAACTCTAAAACTGGTCGAGCTCTCTGATCTTGTTTGAAATTTTTTCTCGATTTGTGGTTAATTAAAAAGACGACTTAACCCACGAAAGCTCACGAAAATTTCTAATGATGGGAAAATTAAAATGTTTGGAGGTTTTCATCTCTATTGGTAACATAATTGAAATGTGTAGGCAAAACAGAAATATAATGCTATTCCTACGAGAAAATTAATGTTCCTCTGGAGGAACACTGAGCAACTGAGAGGTGGATGAAAAATCCTTCTTTGGCTGCCTA
>LQNS02278153.1:2088330-2110512 GCA_001587735.2 Parhyale hawaiensis
TACGAGCAATTTGTGGCATATTAGGGATGATTCCTGAGATTTTGACAGGGCACTCCCGGAAATTTACAAACAGCGAAGGTTTTTTGGCAGCACACGCTGGAGTATCGGTCTTTGTGATTGAGATTTGCGTTGCAATTGGATGAAGTTCCGAGGCGTACTAATGAGCTGCGGGACTCGCAGTCAGCTGACGCTTATTGCTTCCGGAAAAAACATTCCTCTGGGATAAATAGAGTGTACGTTGTTTTCCGTTCCGTTCGGTTTTGTAGTGAAGGAATGTCGGCTTTTGAGGTCAGTTGAGTGCTTCATGCTATTGATTAATTTTCTCGATACTCAGACCTAGTGTAGATGGTCTTGATAATTTGAAGATTTAAAATTTGGATGAATTACCCTATCAACGTTCTCAGCAAGTTGTACACTACGAAAATTAGATAATTTCATGGCTGTCATTGCATTTTCTCCCATCGCAATGAGCATTTCTGTGCAATAAGTCTATCAAATCACGTGAAGCCTTGGGTAACTCTGTCCAGTTAATGGTGCATGTACTCACAAAAGTTCCACTTTTCATCCGTTTAGGTACTACTTTCTGCATCGCCAATGAACGGCAGGTACTCCTAAAAAACGGAAACTCGTATAAGCCCAACAAAATCAAAGCAAATATACCAATACAAAATGATTGACAAAAGCTAAGCAACTTATATTCTTTTGACATATCCGAAGTTCAGATTGTTTGTCTGTGAGTTAGGACTATGTTTTTTGTTTGTTTGTTTGTTTATTTATTTTAATATTTCCAATTTTAATGAGTCACTACTCCTATTCTTCAGTAAAGTTGTTTTTACAAAGAATTATATTGCACGCACTGATACATAATAAGAACTGCCTCAAAGACAGAAACAGTTCTCCAAGTGAGATACTTTATGCTGCATTTACTTGTGTATTTCCACTTTCTCCCTACTACGTAAACATTTTTTTACTTCCCTTCCTCTTTACAGCGCATCGCAATTCTTCTTTACCCCTTCCTTCGTATATAAACATTTTTCTAAAGTCATTCCACTTTCCTAAGCATGATTTTACTTTCTTTCCTCTAACCAATACATTATTTGCATCCCTTTATCATTCATCGTCGTTTGCATCTTTCCCACATCACCGTCACATCCCTTTTACTAGGCTCCATCCAGCACCTCGCCATCAGATGTCGCCAGATTTACCACCGTCTCTCGCCACCGCGCCTCTGCAACAAAGCACTCACTCCATGCGCGCAACTGCAGACCCTGAGCACTTCGTGTTACACCAATAAACTCTAATTACCGGTTAGCTTCAGCGGGTTCGTTTTGATTGCCGAGTCCAATGTTTGTCGAAATATTTAACTTGTGATAGGAAAATAACGCTCGTGCAGTCACGGGATCGGTTGCATGGTGCGTCAGCAGAGCGTGTTTTGTGCGTTTGTTTACCTGCGAAGCAACTATATCTGCAGTGATTGCGCTCTGTGTGTGCGCGCGTTTGTGTCTCTAGGAATGATTGCGCAGGGCTTTTGTGATACGATCAGGGGTTTTGCTCGTGAAATGTGATCACAGCTGCTGAGCAGGGAATGGTTCGTTGCCGTTTGCCTTACTGAAAATGGGATTTCTGATGTAAAAATTGACAACTTGAACCAGTTGTTTCTTGGGTGTGGCATATTCAGACCGTGATCGAAGAGATTGCTACCAAGTTTTTATTGTATTTCTGCACCGTAACATTTTTTAGTGATGCTGTTGGTTTTGTTCCTAAGCTCAATACAGATGCAAAAAACGATTAGTAAGCTTCCTATTTGATCATTTTATTTTGCAGTGTAATCAAGCGGGGTGATAATTTCTTTGAGGATCATCATTCGTCGTATCGTTATTTTTATTAGCATTTTTATTATTATTATTATCATCATAACTTTTTTGATAACTTCCCATTTCATATTGTTGTTTGTGCTATTTGTTTATTGTAAATGTTTCACAGCTTGAGTAACGCAGTTTAAGGCGCTCATACTGCTCAGATTACATTACTTATCAAGTATACCAACTGAGTAGAGCTTAGAAGAGTGCGTTACGTGACACCTGAACAAAACGCTAGCTGCCACGCTCGTCTCTTGCCTATATTTAGTTTTATGTGGTAGATACGATTAGCTGGCCTCATTCATGTGTGAGCTCTCACCTCCATATAACATAATTATATTCGCTACTGCGGGCTTAAAAGCTTGACCATAAGTAGCATGTGTCTAGCAAGCAGCACATGTGCAACCGGCGATCACACCCTCGTAAACTTTACCTTCCCCAATTTAATAGCCACTTTGCAAATATGCTTCTGTCTTAATCGGATTTCCTTCCCCCACCCACGGCTTAAAAAGTTAAAGCAATTTCTAGAAACAGTTGAACGGAGCTTAAGTTGAGAATTACTTGAGGACGTGATCAGCTCTATTTCCTGCCGCCGCTCGAACTCAAACGATTAATAAGTTCTTTCACACGGTCTTTGTTTTTATGAACCATTTGTCCGCCGAGCAAAGCTCGTGACCATGACGATATGGACCTTTTCATCCGTTCTCTCGTTTTCCTGTTCAATGGAAGTCCACGTCGCGCAGTGCTCGCTGCCGAGACCTTCGTACGTATACATCCACCTTTGTAATTTCGCTCTTTATGGGTCTTGGCGAACACTGTTACTTCGGCCAATTCCGTTCCGCGTTTATTCGATGGATGAAGTTGCGACAAATGAGTGTGTAACCTTTAGTTATGTGTCTAATGAACAATTGTACAACATACTGCAGATCGTGATAGCTGTAGATCAGAAATTTGTAAAAGTTTCGCAATCATGTGTCACACTGATGCAGGTTTTCTTTTTGTCTGTAATGTTATAAGCTCTGTTGATCTTCGAAATTTTTATTGTCTAGCATGTTTTGTTAAAGTAACTGTTTAAAATTTGATAACTAAAGTTGTTTCAACGTTATGCATGTGAGTTTTTGTCGTATATGTTGTAGCCTTCACCGATGTATTTACTTGAATTAAACGATGTGTAGAATTTAGTACTTCAATATAACACAAAATCTGAAGTAATTGACTTCAACTGTTGAGTTTTTCTGAGCTGAAGTTTCGTCTTGTGAATATGAAACCACAAATGCAATGAAATGAGCCAAAACGGTAGTCCGTTAGTTGTGCTGGTTGACTGAAGATCTTCACTTATTAAACATTCATTGGATTTTTTTTACTTTTACAGTACGGAAGTTACAATATATTGCAATGAAGCTTGCATTGTTTCTGACTGTCTCTGAAACGCAATACAATTTTACGGCGTTCAACAGAATTTGCTCTCAATTTTTTCCGATCAGTTTGTGCTGAAATTTATTTTTCGTCCATCTGTTTTATCAGTACAAATCTCGGTTGGAATTTGCCACCAACTAGACTCTGCCAATTCAGCGATTCATTGGACATTGAAACCGCACCGGCCTACATATGAACGCACATAAATAGATTTTGGCGTTTAAGAACTTTGTGTGTCAGATTACGTATCATCGTATTTTGAATTGTCTAATATGTCATGCATGCTCAGAATTAAGATACTTATGTTTCTTTTTTATCGCATTTTGTCCATTTGTGTCATTTTAAGTTACCTAATCTGTTATGCGCACAAAGAAAATATTCCTACGAGAGCATGCTACTATTTTATGGCAGTGTATCCAATAATATCATTTCAATTAAGTTTATTATCGTGTTATCCCTGAATATTTACCAGTAACATTACTCCTTCATATTCGTACGTGTAGTTTGTGCTCCTGCTCTTCTTCGAGCTGTGAGATATTACGTTTAATTTTCACTGCACCAGTATCTGTAACATTATTTCTCCATAGGGTTAGCTCCGTTGTGTAAAGTCACGAGACGGGGATCAGTTATTTGTAAAGTGTAAACTAAAAATTTGAAGTTATTATACTTTTTTCCTGCTGTTGATGTTTGCTAGTGCAAAGTTGTTTGTTTTTCTATGCTTAATTTGTATCTAATACGGTCGTGGTACTTGTTGAGGGTATAATAATACTATGTAGCCCCAATATTAAAATAAATCTTTGGCTAATGGAAAAGTAATTAAAAATATAATATTTTATGCGTGACGCCCTGATTTACCATCTTTTTGCTCTAAGCGTATTGAAGGTTCAAAGTAAAACAATATATTATATCAACTTTATTCAGTGGTGTTACTGAAACTGAAGGCATTTGCAGCGAATATGCAGAAAAGCTGTAAGCGTTTTTGGTCCAAATCAAAGCCAGGTGGCTGAGTTTTCAGTTCGTTGAACTGTATTTCTGATACTGAAGGTAATTGTGATGCTAAGTAAACCTGATAGTCAAGTCTAAACTTCCTTCACTTTGGTTACCGTCCTTGTAGTTTTATGCGTTGCACTGCGCATGAATTACAGGCTACCGTAGCTCTTGACTATCTACAATCTAGTGTCACCGCTACGTTCGTAAAATGCTCGCACAACTACTACACTTCAGTCCTTATACTGTGCACTAACACACTGCGCATCGGCACAAAAGGTCATGGGCTTCCTTATCCATCATTATAACCAATAAAATCCCGTGGCAAAATAAAGTGGTTCCTAATTTAGCCAAGTGCTGAAGAAGGGCGCATTATTTGAATTGAAATCTTCAAACTGGTTGAGTGAAACGAAATTACTGGCTGCACCTGCGCATTTCTCTTCGCCCAAGTCTGTAATTTGTAGTGAACGTGTCGCGTTCAACCGGAAGCTATCGTTACAGAGCACAATGCAATTGATCGCAGTTTCTATGATAGATAGAAGGAGTGTCAGCTCACGTACGAAGGACTTTTTAATATCAGTTGTTGGGTGGGATCTCTGTGCACACTTTAATCTACTTGCAACTTTTGAGTTACAGGTGCATGTGTTGACCAAGGGTCATATTTTCGGCTAATTCAACAATTCTGTATAATTAATTGTGACTGTCTTATCTTTAAATTATAGAGTAAATTTTAAAGTAATCTAATCAGAAGTATAACAGGCAAAACAAATAAGTATATAAATTTAAAACGACACGCATATCACTAGATCTGTTTGAGTGCAAGAATAATAATGGTTATTGGAAAACCTTTTTATATATGCGTGAGTGTGTTGTTTTATCTTTTACCTCTTAACCCAATTGTTTGTCTTATTTTTTGTCGAATAATTAAACTTGTATCCTGTACATATAGGGAGTATTTTTCTCATTGCATTATTCTCGTGACGTCGCTGCGACCGCATTCGCTGATCACCTGTAATTTTTTCGCTCCATCATACTGTCGATGTAACTGTCCGAGGTACCCTACGAAGGTGCATTTAAGGAGCAGCCGACTTCATCGACAAGGTTTCCAAGAATGCTGCTCGTACAAGAAACAGTTGTTTCAGTTGATGTTGATAAGGTAAAATCCTAACTTGGGACTGAGTGATCTCATATACCTATGCATCACCGAGGTCAAGTCCTGACTGACTACCTTTCATATCAATCGATGCAAAATCTTGGTCCTGACCGATTCTTGTCTAACCCAATCAGAATCTTAGTCCTGACTGACTATCTTTCGCAATAACCGATGCAAACTTTTGGTCCTGACTGACTTCTTTTCATATTGAATATCTCTAGAATTTTTTCGTGATTGACTCGCTCTCTCACTCCCTTATCTACACGGAAAACCAATCATGTTACTAACTCTCTCGTATCTAACCCACATAGAAGTATGATCCTGACTGCGTGGCTTTTACAATAACCCACACGGAATCTTCCGTGTTATCACCTTTCATTCAAGTTCTTCAATACGCGTTCCTTCTGCTACCCACGTAATATCCAAGTTGCAGCTTGCTGCTTCAATATCCTATGACGCTTATTATTACCTTTGGACTCTTGAGTGAACGTGATCACCGACAAATATTAAAAGGTCTGCAATAAAACTGGAGATTGACCGAAATTAGCCAGAAGCGCCGGAATAGCAGCGGCTTGAGTCGAACCAGAGCTACCTCAAATGACAATTATTAAGAAGCCATTTCATTTCTTCCCGATGTTTTGAGCCAAAGCGCTTCCGTTGCCTCGTGTGTTCTCTGCTTCTTACAAGGGGCCGAGCTGTTTCTGGAAATTCCACTAAAACTACATCAGAAATCAATAAGGGATTTTCTCATCTTTGAACGAATTTCAAATACGTGAATTTAGTATAAATTGAATTAAGTGGTTAGTACGAATTCATTTTCATTAATTACCGACCGTTGTTAGCTAACGCTGTTTGCTGCCTGTTTCGTCAATTTCTCTTTACTCGCATGCTTGTTCTGTTAAATTTCCTAATAAATTACTAATTTAGCCGCAGCTCGTTAGTTTCTGAAAGCTTTCCGAGTAGCTTTCACTTATCGCCTCGTTCATCTGATACGCTAGTTGTCCGGAGGTACGCTAGTTGTCCGGAGATACGCTAGTTGTCCGGAGATACGCTAGTTGTCCGGAGATAATCTTTAAGTTCAGTTCCTTTTGGGGAATTTTAGACGTCTCGCGAGATAGCTCGTGTAACCATTTTGAGTTTGGAAAATTTATTACGATGGCGTTTAACATGGCTGAAGTACATCGCTGCATGGGGTTTCGTTTTTAAGGCGACACTAGTACTAGGAACACTTTCAGTAAGATAATGCAACCCTGTGCAAATACATTTAACAAGCCCCAGTTCATTTAAATGCATTGCATAAGTAACCAGTTTGATATGTATATAGTGTTGGAAAATTTGTCGGGGCATTACTTCATAGCTCTTAATAAATTCGTAATACGTCGACGAAAATAACACTGCCTGTCGCATGCCTGCAACTACTGTGTTTTGCTGTCTGTGCAGAGGTTTCAAATAAAAACGAATCACAAAAAAACTCAGTTCTGTTGTACCTTCCCATATCCCTACGGCCGTCAATTTTATGACCTGCCTTCCAATTTTTTTCCGTTCGGAATGCATTTAGAGTCGGGGTGCTAATGCTCTCATTAGGCTCTTCTACCTCTTATGACGATTAGAATAACTGACTCAGGATCCTGTTTCGCTCTTTGTTTTTCTGGACTTAGTGCTCCACTTTTCAACCTGTGACCAGGAAAAGAACGGGCTGATTCCCGAAAAACGTGAAGAGTAATTCCAATATTTGTCACCGGTTGTTCTCTGTTTTGACTGGCCGCAAAATTTTAAAACCAAAATACACTTTTCTAATGTCGTTTTTTATGCTTTTCAAAACGACGAAAACGAGGACATGTCCTCCCATCGTAAATAGGGGTATTTATCTCTACGTAGGAAGGACGTGAAAAAAAAAAGAATCTACGCACCCATCCCGAAAGTTTTTTTTACAGATTAATTGCCTGAAAATTTTTTGATGCTGCCACCCGCCACCACCGATCACCACCCTAGTACCGAAGGCTAGCCAGCAATGAAGCTATCAGTTAGGCCGAGAACCTTCTAGGTTAGGAGGCAAGACCTGGTTTTCCTAGTGTTTTAAAGACGTATATTGGATTTGAATATTAGGATAGCCAGGCCTTGCCTCCTAACCTACAAGGTTCTCGGCCTAACCAATGGCTTCATTTGTTGGTTAGCTATTTGTTACTTAGCGTCAATCTTTGATTGGGCTTACTTACTTTCAATCTTTGATTGGCCTTACTTAGCGTCGTCATTAAAGATTGACGAAACGAAATTTGCGTTTCTGAACAAATGCATTGGAAATATCGATCTTTAAATGGTCATGACATTTTCATTTCTCGAAAAAAAAAGAAATATATATGTGTATATATGGAAAGAGTATAAAATACAGCATTAGAAACGTGTATTCTGGTTTCATAATTTTGCGGGTAGTGAAACCGAAAAGATCTGGAACATAAAGTCAACTTGACCGCGCCCCTACTGGGAAACCCGCACGCACTGGTTTGTGCTGCAGATGTAGGCCAATTGATCCCAGAGAAGTGTACGGCTGCAGTCGATGACCAATCATCAAGAGCTATGGCGCCATCGACAGAAGGCTTTTATGTAATGATCTGGGGCCCCCCGACCCTCTCCATTTCTGGCTAGGGTCAGTACCCCCACAGCAGTTTTGTGGACATCATACTCTGAATCAGCACTTCAAGCGACACACGAGCTCGCCTGCTTTTGTGGCATTCGATCTTGCAACTTTCAGTGTCTTGAGATCAGCACTTTAGCCAGCCACTTCTGTCTACAGATACTGCACTACTGAACGTGCCAGACGTACAATAACCCTCTAGGTTTTGTTTTAATATTACTTGCTCTCTCGACCTTGAATCCCATAGAACAGCTCTGGTCAGTTTTGAAAATGAGGGTTTATGATGAAACAGTCCAGTTCACATCGAACGACGACCTCTGCCTGAAAATTACTGATGTTGCTGGTGCCATATCCTTGTCTCAAGTTCACCGGCTGACTTCTTCAGTAAATAAATACCTTCTAACTCAATTTTAACGAACGAAACTTATATCGATGAATTACTTGGTTCGCTAACGCATTAATGTTAAATTTATTCCTCGTGTATGTTTATATTGTTGCTGATGGTTTATTGTTCGAATTAAATACACGCATGATGTTGAAACGCTGCATTAATACCCTGAGTGTACACTTTCAGCGACTTACAATAAAGCGATTGACGACTAAAATTGGCTCAAAATACAGCAGAACAAATCACAACTTTTAGAATATTTCTTAAATGCAAGCAAAATTGGGTTAGTTTACGTACCAAGTTGTTATTTTTCGGGGCACCAAGGCGTGAGGCTTATATTACTTCAGAAATTGAAAAAGATCTTGACTTTCAATAAAGCGATTAACCCACTTTAGGCAATGCGGTCAAAATATATGTTGCAAGCTTAGCGGGGCTATGGTAGAATGACACTGATTTTTGCATTCCATTCTTTAAGGTATTTTTTTCAAATTTATTGTTCCACGTAACTCTTCAGCTGAGCACTATCTACCGTACGTTAAAGAATTGGCAGTAGCTATAAAAATGAACGTACTCCTGCACTAACAGATGTTCAACGGAATTTAAACCACATAATAAACTGGTGGCTAGTTTTACTTGCTTTAGTTTGTGCGCTGTTACAGTTGTTTCTACTTCGTTACTTTTTCATTTATATATTAATTCATTCTTAATTTTAGTTATTATTTTATATATACCCACGGTAGTAGCAGGCCTTGCGTTCTTGAGTGGTGTACTAACGGAGCCGTAGCCGAGCGATGAGCCAACCGAGCGGTCTTTGTGGCACCCGGTGCGCTAAGTCAGCAATCTTTGGTATGCACATCTATCGCGGGGACACTTACTTTGCCCAGAAATTGGAGCGTAGGGGGAATGCGGGTCGTTGAACCGTCTGTCGTTACCACCATAGTTCTTAGCTACCCGTGGTCGACTGCAGCTGTACTTATTTCTCTAAGGGCCAGTTGATCTATAGGTATATCTGTGGCACGAACTGGTGCGTGTGGGTTTCCCAGTGAAGGGTGCAGTCAAGTTGACTTTACCTTTAACTTTGGAACCTCCTCATTCGAGAATGTTAGCGTTGTATGATAAACACATGAACAAATAATATGATCAACGTTAGGAATAATGTGGACTACCCAGTAAGAATTGTCAACACTTCGACGGTGTTCTCTGCATTGTACGTACCTCATTAAAAATTTACTTCATTGATGCGAATCGCTCATATCTGTAGCTACTTCGGATCTTCATTATCGTGGAGACATCGTGAAGTTCGAATATGAGTAATGAACTAACATTAATTTCAGGCTTTTAGCTCGTGTTGCAAAGACCTGCTGAACATCCACCGCACGTTTAGTTATTTCCATCCATGCTGCACCATTTGGGACTTGGCCATAGTACTCTAAAATATTTCACAAAATCCCGCTCTCTTGCGCTCCTCGGATGCGCCGTCTCTTACTTTTACAGAGCCACCAATTTTTTGCCTCATCATTATGATGTTTCGAGCATAATTCATTTTTCAGCCGATGAGAAAATTTGTTGCTCCCCATAATTTAACGGAGGGGTTTCTTTCCTTTCGGGCTTCGCTGTCGCAACGCAGCGCGGGGAAAAAGGTTTCCTACTAAAGTAAAATACGCGGAGCTCGCCCGGGAGCTCGGCCATAACGCCCCCTGTGCATATTACGGCTTGTAAAAGGACGGGCTCTCAACTGCCTTTTTTCCAACATTTGACACGATCGTTGCCAAATATTCGTCATGTGATCGATGCTGCAGCACCACCACCAAAATACTGACACAGCGTAGGTGCACTAGGTTGCGTCTTGTGTGTTGTGCTAGTTACGAAAGTAGTGCTAGTTTATACTACCATTTCCACTGTGTATGGCTGCAAGAATGATGGGCTATTGACTTTTCCTTTCTCAGAACAGTTAACTTGCATTGGACAGGGAGCCTTCAAGAAACTTTTTTGCACATGTTCCATTGTATGATTATTGCAACGTACCTATTAGGGATCAATAGTCGACGCCGTGATTCGAGTTATCGTAATTAATGTGCATTTTGGACCTGAGATTGCAGAAAGAAATTAGCATCGTTGGTGCATATATATATATATATTGTGCTAAAGACTGTAAGGTACATGTTTCTTGCAGAACTGGTGTACGGGAAAAGCACACAGCGACTATATAGTTTGGACCACCTCAGTCCTTTAAGAAAAGTTTGAACATGCTCTTTCTTTACCATATGTACTGAAAAAATCAAAAATTAACACTTATATACTTTGTTCTTCTTTTCTCCTGCGCACGCCCTTCTTCTGTTTTCAGTTAAGGATAAGTTTCTTTTAACTCAAACGCCTATATACCTTGAGACGACATTTTTAGCTTATGCGCGTACTTGTATTATGAGCATTGTGCCATCAGTCTGCGGCTACAATTTTTTTTTGTAGCACGTACGGCGCGCTTGTGAATAAATAGGTAACATATTCACCCTGTATATGTCTCCCCCCAAAAAAATGTTTGTTTTTAATATTTATTTGCTTACTCAAAATAAATGCATGAACTTTATTTATGATCGTGATATTTAGCATTTTTTCTATAACAAAATAGCGGCTGTAACGAGAAAATGGGATGTATTAAATAGTTTATCGAAATAAATTTGACTTAGCAAACGCCAGCTTCGTCTTCCAAAATTCTCAAGTCTACACTAAACTTGTTGTCGCTTGTACTTTAAAACAAAGACTCACCTCATTTCCGCTTATTTTCATAGCATATAATATACAGCCAACTTCCGTACAAGTAAACTATGTCGCAATGAGTTCGCCTGCTGGTCGTACACACCGTCGTTAAGTTGTACTTATCGTGTTGATAAACAATTTGCTGTAGATTTACCGACTGTTTGTTAATAACCGAGTCAATCAATCATCAGTTCGTTTGTTCTGTAGGGCTAACAACAAGAACAATTGCAATCATCAAGGAGCATTGCGGCCAAAACAATCGAAGAGGCTGCGCCAGTATTGCGTCGCTGTTCACATCATCTATTTAGCAAACATTTGGTTAATGAGCCCGTAATGTTTGACTGACTCAAACGGTGGCAGTTTGGCAAACAGTACTGGTTTGAGAACATAGCGATATATTGTGTTCGAAAGCGCTATGACAATCGCTCCGTCTATCATCCTGCTGCGCTCTCTGGCGGTAGTGCTTTGTGCGCTACGTAATGAACAAACTTCTCCGTGTTAATTTGTGTGATCAATTTCTTTTGGAGTGAATTGGGACTTATTTTAGTAAATCATCGGCCTCGATATAGTGTGCGTGTCCTATTTGAGAATAAATATGTTCTGAGGTTAGAAAAAGTTGAGTTAGTAATGAATTGGTTAGGATAAGTTCCGTTCAGCTAGAATAGGTGTCTTTATTAACTCGTTGACGTCCATATTATTCCTGAATCTCTATATGAACGTAAACAACGATATGCAGCGAAATAAATCCTTTTGAAACAGTCAGCCGAGCATCACTCAAATATGACATGCAACTTCGTATCAATGATGTGTAATGATATTACTTCGATCGAAATTTTTATCCCAGCGAAAACCGGCAACATCGACAAAAGGAAAATAGCTGGAGAATAGTTATTAGCCCGGCCTAATTTTCGCTCGTCGAATTCCATCAATGCGCAGCATTATTGCAAAATCTGCAGCAGGGCCTATTTTTGCCTATTTCGTTAAGAGCGCAACACGAAACATAAGAATAAAATACACGACGGTGTTTATTATACATCTTTTAATGTTCTTCTACATGTCGTGTATTCTGTGCCTGTATTTGCTTGCGTAACGTTCGAGGATTTGAACAGTTTTGTGGAGTCGTTTTATTAGCTCTTAACTTTTCTTCAGGGCTTTTTTTTTTACGGAGGTGCCAAAGGCTCCGAGTTGCTCTCATTAGTATTGGCAGCATTGCTCATTAGAGCCATAAGAAACCCGAGTCCGTTCATTACTGACCAACTGCTCGGGAACCATGCTGAGTATCGCTGCTCCACTCAGACTCGATTGAGAAATTCAATGAGACTTTTCGAATGAGTAAGTCAGGGAGAATCTGCTAGACGGGAGCGTGGCTCGTCATACCTTACGCTTTGGTACTGGCTTCATTGCGGGTATTTTAGACGTGCTGGGAGATGGTGCGCTGTGACTGATCTTACAAATCGTAACTGGCCCGGCATGGAGATGACAAACAGGAGCCACATCTTCACCGGTACCTTACCGAAATGATACTGCGCCTGAAGATCTTCGGGTGCAGTCTTTCAGTCTCGCTTTGAACTCCTCTTTGATTTATTGCATTATCTGTGTTGTTTTTATTAAATGATAATAGTTATAAGTTATGAGCGGGTATTAGTTACGAGGCGTAATAAAGAAGACTCACTTGTCACACGGATTGTTTACTTTGGTGTTGTTTGAATCCGAAATCAGTTCAGGACCTGAGGTGAGTTTTATTTTCTACACGAATTAGGACTATAAATTCATTAACTCGATGGGGTGTGCTTCTTGATGGTCGTAAAGTAAATTCCTTAAACGTGGTATAATATTTTGCCATTAGCTTTCCTGGGTAGTTATTCGAAAAGCGCGCACTTATCTTAAGTTTGTAGTGAATATAAGGTGCTCAATATCGGCGGAGATGGCGCCTCAGAATCTACCACTGTTAATGATGTAGAAGAAATTAATGCTGCAGATCGTTGGCTATATATTGTACGTTTCGTAGGAAAAATTTACATTAAATCGATTTCATCTTGTGTGAATGTGTTCAATGTGTTACAAAAAAATTGGAGTCTGTTTGGTCGTTTTTGAAGGTTCATGAATTGATATCAAAGAGTTTCTGCGTACAGAGGATGTATTTGGTTGTAGCGTTTGTGTTGATGGCTTCTTACCTTACAAGTGATTGGACTGAATTCTTAAGTTGACTATGTTATTCTGATGGCATTATTTCCTTTGTTTCAGGTGAGCTTTCGACCTCCAGTCTGCAGCCGCGACCACAGCAGCCGTACGGTAATTATGACGATGCTATAGTTTTAGCACTTAGTGCGAGCAACCCCTTATGGATTACCATCGATTACACACGCTGGCTATTATCGCATCTTTCCACAATCATCATGCGTTATCTTCTGCATTCCATATATTGTATATACAAAATATCAGCCCAATAATTAAAAGCACAAACAAAACTTAGAATTTTCAATAGAATAGCACTGTTTCAAGTAGGGTTGCGGAACTGGATTGTCTGACTCCGACTCCTGAGTCCATCCAGTGTCCCACTCTGAATCCTTTGACTTCAAAAGATTGACTCTTTAACAAAATAGGTTCATTTTCCTCCGACTCCGACTCTTTGCCCAGAAATGTCAGATTCCGACCGACTTCGAGTCCCCGATACCAAACATATTCCAGAGACAAGGCGTTAGACCCTACAGGGTTCCAGTCTGATTTGCTAGTAAAATGCACAGGATTCCTTGCGGCTTTCATATCAATTTCTCAAAAAATGTCCAGTACTTGGGATATTGTGAACTTCATACATGACTGCTCGTTTTGTTTATGTATGAAGTAAAGCTTTAACTGGTGTGACGGATTTGTGCTTGTGGTCTGACTGTAAAAAATCGCTCATTTTTGAATCGCACTTAAATGCTTTTAACGTGCTTCATTTGCAATTCGAATTGCGTGACAGTTACTTCAAAACTGTAAGTGAACGTATCGATAAATTGTGAACGATGCGTGCTCAGTATATCTAATGCTAGATTTCTGCAGCTGCAGCCACCGGCCGTTGCGCTCCAGGTAAGGTGTATATAGCTGACATTAATAGTCGAGTGCGATGATTGCCTGCTGTGTCTCCTTATCGATTGCAATAATTATACCTTTCAAATACGTCCTTTTGCTTACTTAGAGATATCCTATAGTGCTTACTGCGTGCTGCTCATCGCACCTTCAGGCTTCCATGTTTTTTTAGCGTATTGGTATTGATTCATGAAATTATTGAAGTGGATTTCGAGATGTGCGGAAGCAATATACTGTTCTAACCCATTCAATTTCACCGTCGCTAACCTTCTGAAATTCTTTCATCTGGTTTAGACTGTTTAAAAATAACAAGATAGCAATGTTTCCTAGGCAAACTTGTTTCCGAAACTATTTATTGTGGATTTTAGAAATCGTTCCGCGTTCCATTGAATTAAAACTGTATGAGTGTCCAAGAATGATTCCTGCATATTTTTTCTTCAATAAGACTTCTATGTAGCCTGTGTTTTCTTTGGCGTACGCTGTATTTGTAGACCTGTAGTACGCTGTGTTATGCACTTCCGAAGTATCTGCGACAATTCTAAAGCTATAAAGAAGTGTCCTCCTGGTGGATCAATGACCCTGTGTATCGATGGAAGGATGTTAAGTGGAAATTAGGAGGACGCAATAATAGAAGTTTATACGTCTGCATTATGTGCCTCAATGACCATTGAAAATTAAGCCACACCCAGTTTCCATCTTTTCATTTGGCGGCATATTGTTTTCTATAGCGCTATGTTAATTTGCTAATGCGGAAGTGCTATAGTTTCAGTGTAGAGACTGTCGCTTCTCCGTAGGACGCCTCATATATTGGTATTTTTTTTTATTAATAGAAAATGGCCCTTTGTACACGGCGACCGAAAAAGTGCACCCTTTTTCAATTTCTCGTGATGAAACAAAGTCATATCTAAGCTGGAACATTAAAGTATATTCCTGTATTAAGTATGATCAAATTCAACATACCACGTAAAATTTTTAATCTTGATTTTTACAACGAACTTACTTCAGCTTGACAGAATTAAAATTTAACGTTTCGGGATAAAGAATCCCATCATCATAAAAAAAATTACCCTAAAATCTATAAAATAAAAGAATTTTCTTTGTTGCCTAATAATCAGGAAGCATTGATGTTAACGGGGAAAAGTCTAAAACGCAACTCTGTTCATTTGCGTTTTAGACTTTCCCCCGTTAACATCAATGCTTCCTGATTATTAGGCAATAAAGAAAATTCTATTTTATAGATTGTAGGTTAACCTTTTTTTCTGATGATGGGATTCTTAATCCCGAAACGTTAAATTTTAATTCTGTCGACTGTTATTTAATATTATAACTTTTCACAGTAAATTACAGCATAATACAACAGGGTACATTTTGGTGGTCACCCATGCATTGCTTGCTATTGCGAATTCTTTCGGCGGTCAAATATGCGAGACGCTTAATTCTGTACGCATTGAGGTGAGCGTATGCGGTAGACTTTAGGTGATTCCTTATTGACGACACTAAACTCGGTTTGTGTAAATCTATCATGCTATTGACACTGAGCAATATTTGGCCCATGATAATCACACATCTCAACGTCGAATTTTTTATCGTACGCCTGCTAAGAAGATTTAGTAGTTATTGAAATTATATTTTCCCGACCTAACTATTACTTTTTTTAGCATCAATGAATTATTTTACTGGCGCTCTCACACCACCCCACGTTCACTCTTCCTTTCATCCCGTGCTCTCTATGTTTCATTCTACGGCGAAGGTATTTATATGTTTGTGTCAGGCAAAGGCGCATAAACAAAGGTCTCTGGCGCTGTTCAATTGTCAGTTTTAGTGCCTCATCTGTTTGTCGGTGGCACACCTTGCGCACAATGCCTAGCCAATATATAGGTGGTGTTTACGCTCCCTACATGTTCTATTGACGCTTCCTGTATGAGTTGCACAGTACGGCATTTGGCTGTAACTTTTTCATGAACCAATGGAAGATATGTGTGTGTTTGACTGAGGCCGGGCTATGGTCTTTGTATGCTGCGCATGATGTTGTGATGGTGTCTGAAAGGAAGTTCTTTGTTTTAGGTCGGTTCGATCTGCGCCCATTAACCGATGGTACCTGGTTTGTAGTTGTTCCGTTGTGGGTTGGAGATGGTTATGGTTGGTGCTTCTGCGATACAAGCCGTCGTTTCATTTTCCCCAGTCTTTGACTTCTGCTGAAGTGGATTTTTGGCATTGGGATAGCAGAAGCTCCCCATGGATGTAGTGATATAGAAATTTATTACTGGAGATGTGTGAGTTGTTGTTACCTCCGCCAAGGAGGTTATGTTTTCGTCGTTTTTGTCTGTCTGCCTGTCTGTCTCTTTGTCTGTCACCAAGATAACTCAAAAAGTTATGAACCGATTTGGACGAAATTTACATGAATTGTTAGGTATGATAGGAGGAAGAAACGATTAACTTTTGGTAAAGATATGTTCATTCGTTTGTTTGTTTTTCTGCCTCATTTTTCTAAATGCCATAACTCAAAAAGCTATGGATGAATTTTTATGAAATTAACATCAGTTGTTAGGTATATAACAAAGCGTAAATGACCAAATTTTGGTAATGATCCGTTTGTTCGTTCGTTCGTTCACTTGTCATTGTTTTTAATTGTATGCTTGTTATCACAATAACTAAAAAAATAATGAATGGATCTTTATGAAATTTATATAACTTATTAGGAAATATCAAAAGACATAAATGATTAAATTTTGGTGAATATCGGTTTATTCGTTTGTATGTTTGACTCATGTTTGTCTTAACGTTTGTTAGCAGTATAACTCAAAAAGTTACAAACGGATCTTCAAGAAAATTGCACAAGCTGTTATTACTATCAAAAGGCACTAATGATTAGATTTTGGAGTTTATACAAAGAAAATTACGGTTTTAGAGCCAATTTGAATTTTTTGCTACCGTTGCCTCGCTTAGCGGAGGTATGCGCTCTCAGAGTGCTCTAGTGTCAAGTAGATTATAAAATATTGATGAATTTATCACGACTGAAGTTTTGCACGTAAAACACGTAACTTTTGCGAAGCACGTTGTAAAGTAAATCCTATGCTTCTTCACATTTCTTTGGCCTTGTGTTTGGTAGAAGCTGGGCTGCGATATGTGAAAAGTGTTCTTGGCTAGAAAATAGTTGACAAATTGAGCTTATTTTTTGATTATTTGATGAATAACTAAATGTATCCCAGCCACACCCCTGCCATCTCATTTTTGGTATGCATACTATCAGTAATTATGTAACTATGATAAGCATGATTCGTCATTCAGCTTAGTAGTGAAAATTTTAACGAACAGTAACTTATTACGAACGAATGTAACGGGTCTGTTGAAGGGATAGCGTTATTAATAACGTCCTCTCTCGATGACTCTGGGTCCGATAATATCCATACTTCATCATTTTCTCCAACATTATTTAAATTGTGAGTATGATTCGAACGAACGTCACTAGTGTTAATTGGTGTTCGACTCTGCTCTTCGTCACGCACCTATCCATACGTCAATTGATCACATGTATGACCTAAGTACCTGCCTAGCCTTTGACGTTACCTGAGATAATCAATAATGCAATACTAGCTCATATTTTATATTTAGCTCAATCAAGGTGACGCACTTCTGATATTGAAAGCTGATGAATTCCGTCAAGTCTATTGTAATGAAGTCATTCATTCAAATTTGGGTCATCTGAAGCGAAACACTGATAGTTCCATAGACTCGAGGGCTCTATATTTGTCCCATACTATTAATAAGCAGTGTATACTTTCTCTTGTGTGTGTTACAATTGAATATCAATTACTCGCTATATAGGAATTCAACTCCGCGTCTCTATTATGGTATCACGCCTTTAATATTGCCGGAATATTTTATTTTTTCTCATCTGTAAACAATATACGATTGTCTCGTGACACCTTTGCCTTCTTATAATGCAGTCAGTCGATTATCATCTGCAGCTACGCGGTAAAAGTACATATGCAGCTTGCATAATGCGCCTATCTTTGTTATTCAATACGTGATAGTTGCGTTCTAAAAATAGGGTATTGTAGATGTGCCATTTTTTAGTCCTAAAATCTGGTAATATATGGTATTCTCGCAGAGAATTTGTTGAAATGTGTTACATCTTTGGATATTTTGACCTGTCGTACGTGATCGACCTGGATGTTTTAATAGTATTCCTAATCTGAAGTGCAGTGTATTATCTTCAAAATTTATGTGTCACTCTCACACGGTCGGTAAGCGGTTTGAAACTATACTTTACGTGAAGTACATATGCAGCTCATTAAAATCAGTTGGAGTTATGCAATTACGGTAAAGTTCTGTTTCATTTATAGCTACCAGTAAAATCCCGTATACAAAGTTGCGGCAGTAGAATTCAGTATTATAATTTTTACATCGCTTCACCCCGACTTCTTTCATTCAGTTAACTCATTCCTGCGCAAAAGACAGTATCGCTGATTGTATTCTTTCTGGGAAACTGCACCGTCGGTCCAACGTTTATTGTCACTTTCACCTATAAAGCTGTCTTTATTACGGCAAAAGTTTGACGGTAAGGGTTGAAGCAATTCCTCTGCAATTTATTCGTTGTATTTGGGTCAATTACCTATAGATAGTCGAACGAAATCATTCTTCCATTTGGTGAGCGGGAAGTCGCACAGGTTGCGCTAACTTAAAACACTCTTTAGGGTCATGTACGTGAGGTCAAACATGGCGATTGTACGAGCTGAGATAAGACCTTCGCCGCTCAACGCCAAGCTGCAGGTCTCTTATAAGAGATATTGATGCTCCAGGCTATATACAACTTGCTATTTCCACCACCCATTACAATGATGACTTCTTCAGTTTCCTTTTCTAAAGAAGTCATCACACTTTCCAGACGCTATATAGTGTGCTACGTGCCTCGAACGTTGCGCTTATATGCTACTGGCTGACTGTCCAATAGGTGCACTACCTGTAATTTTTAGCACTTGTTCTACTGTCACTGAAACCTTCGAATTTATTGTCAGCAAAGTACATCGCTGGCGGAGGCTAACGGCTAGTTTTATATCATTAGCATCTCTTTCAAAATAAAATGTTGAACTATACGTCGCGTGCATCAATGTCATTATATAATAACTTACTGACAATATTTCTTATGTCTCGTTGTTTGAAGGCATGCACTCAGCCGAATAAAGATCCCTAATACTTTAGAGGAATCTATCATATAAATGTATCGTAGTTGTTTATATCAGAATGCAGACGAGTGCAGAACTTAACTATACAGTAAGTATCCCTATGGCACTGGAGTGTCGTTTAGACATGGACGTTTTAATACATCCTTAAAATGCAGTTTTTTCGAAGACTTTTTAAACATTTATGCATATATCACACTGTACAACGCCAGACGGGTTTTCTACCCTGCACGTATCCATCAACAAAATTTGCCACGTGTTAGACATTGTTTTTCGCATTTGCATCAAATTGCGAAACTGTACCAAACAGCTTTACTCCTCAGATTGTTCTGTGGTTCACCTAGCACGACGTTCGTATAATTTCTTGACATAGCTGTTGTTCGTCAGTGTCGGCCAGTAGTTTCGTGAAGTCACAAGTGCGCACAGCAGCAGTGAACATGTTCATTCTTACTGCTGCGTCTTTTACAGAGGATCGTTAGATATTGAATTTTTTCGTTAAAAAATTCGGACGTTCGACCGCACAACCGTGTCTACCATTGATCTTTTTCTGTGCTTATTTAGCCCTCTTTTTTTCACCTTACGCCTGCAGAAAGAAATGTCGAACTGTTGCCATTCGTTATCTTGTCTGTAGAAGCGATGGCGACGACGTTCATGTAAGGCCCATCAATGAGCGTAGCCCGGGCGTGGCATTGTTCAACCGTCCGTTGACGCGACTCCTCTTATAGTCAATTGAGTCCTACGCTTCGAGACTATTTCTCACCTCTGCCTTTGTATTTTTGCTAAGATCGGTCAGCTAAGTGGGAGGTCTGGTGCTTTACAGCTCGCTAAACTTGCTCTCGAACAAATAAGGTTGGGCGCTTAAGCCCCCTAAAGATACCGGGGCTTCAGTTCAGAGTGGCTGGCGGCACGATTATGCTGCCTTGCGAGCTGTTCGGCGCGACTGCCGCAGGTATTGTAGTGAAGAGATGCCGCACATCAGGAGACGCAAATCTTCTCAAACAGAAGGTCTTGAAAATTTTCACTCCGCAAATGTCTTAAACATATTTTGATGCTTTCCTGCACCTATTCATGATAATAAAGGCTTGCTGAAATAATAACGTTGCGCTAGGCAATAACTGAGATGTTATTTCGCATTTACAAGGGGGAGTGTCCCTTAATTATTGATAAGATTCACTTTTCTGAAACTAATAAAAACTCATGTAGAGTTTTTAGCTTCCGGCAGCTGGTCGTATTTAACACCTTGAGATGCAGCAGCGCCTCAGTGCTTATCTAACATAGGGAGGATATCGCTACTTGGTACATATTAAGATTACAACTGTAGCGAAGCTTAAAATGCTAGCAAATGCATGCAGCAAAGTTTTTTTTATAAAGAAAGATACATCGCTTTCTGTGTATCGTTTACGCATTCAGTTTGTGGCGTCTTCGTTATGTGACTTAATGTGAAACTTAGGCGTATAGTACATAGAAAATGCTACAGCTCATTATAGTTCCATTTAAACTTCTATGTATATATTGTACTCCTAAATATAGCTGATCATAATTTTTATGAACTCAAAATACAATGCAGTACCAGTATTGATGAAAGTTCATATAAACTTCGAACGTGCTGTGTGAATTGTGAAAATTCACCAGCGGTATTTTTTGGTATATTTATTTATTGTGTTCCAGAAATAACTTCATTGCTCTGCATGCTAACATGCTGACATTTAAAGCAATTTTTAAAAACGCCGACCGTCTCTGGTATTTAGCTCAACATAATGGAAGTGAGTGGAGGTTCTAACTCTCGGGCTCGCATTTTGTCGATTCTCTTGTTGTAACTAGACATCATTCTTATCAGTTACACTGTATAATAGTATAGGGTCGTACTTGGACCAGGTTAGAAGTCAATGGAAATATTGTATATGTCCATTCACACTTACTTCATTTTTGTGCATTCGTAATTTTATTTTGCTAAAATTAACTAAGCTTAGTTCGTACGCCAATGCAATTGCAAATCTGTTAATGACGGACAGTGCCACATCCCTCGGCTGGCACACTGAGGGCTGGCCACGATCGACAAGGCAACAGTACCCGAAAATTGCTTGCGCTCGTTCGCGCCACCGAACTTCATTGCTGGCAATAGATCTCACGGCTGTTGTTCTATCAGGGGTTGTAGCTATATTTCCTTCAGCGTCCAACTGTAATTGACATTTATTGATCAGCAGGTCGACATGCTTTACTTGTGAGTGCAACAACCAGAGAGGAAGTGTTTGCGAACGTCTATTCGAGTTTATTGTACGAGTTTCGGTGGCAGGACAACGATAAATTAACGCGTGTGCGTCGCTGCGCCGGGAGGAACTAGCGATAGTTTGCGCTCAACTTGGAAGGACAAAAATATTAGCTGTAGTTCCAACTTCGGCTGACAGGTAAGCCAGCCGGAAGTTTGAGAGTTTTTCAGCTGCAGTAATTTGAACGCTATTTTTACAGATGTGTTAATCAGTCATTTGTACTCTACTTAATACCTGTGTTAATCAGTCATTTGCACACTTTTTAATACCTGTGTTAATCAGTCATTTGTAGACTACTTAATGCCTGTGTTCATCATTTGCACATTTCTTAATACTTGTGTTAGTCAGTCCTTTGTACGCTACTTAAGGGGGTCGTCCCGGCGAAAATGGTCAAAATGATCAATTTTCTGTTTTTTGCTCAAAAAGTGTCTTCAGGTATGGGGGCATTACGTCCCAAATTTTTAGGGGGCTAGC
>LQNS02278153.1:2115306-2145387 GCA_001587735.2 Parhyale hawaiensis
AGGTTAC
Organism: Parhyale hawaiensis; assembly: GCA_001587735.2. Lineage (NCBI taxonomy): Eukaryota > Metazoa > Arthropoda > Malacostraca > Amphipoda > Hyalidae > Parhyale > Parhyale hawaiensis. Next base: position 2,115,314 of record LQNS02278153.1, read on the forward strand.
TTTAGGTTAGGTAAGGTTAGATTTGGTAAGGTTAGGTAACGTAAGGTACACGCAGAAGAGTATGTTTTTTACGATAAAAAACACCTGGTCTCTTATCACTAACGAAGTAATATTTTAGCTACTAATCAATAATAATTAATCGTAAACGACACTGTTGTTCATCACAACGCTCTTGTTCATCTGTTGTTCATCACAAACGACAATGTGCATTGACGCAAATCCAAACGACAAGGTAGTTTACAGTTAACTTATTTTGCTTAATGGCCAGCAACCATTTTTCTGTGTGTAAGGTTAGAAAGGTTAGGTTGGGTTAAGTTGGGTTAGGTTGGGTTAAGTTGGGTTAAGTTGGGTTAGGTTAGGTAAGGTTAGGTTAGAAAGTTAGGTAAGGAGGTTAGGTTAGGTTAGTCTAGGTAGTGTTTATTTTAGTGGTGGGGCGCGCAGGAAGCTTACGTGAACGCAAAGTGGTCGTGAACGACGGTTGTGCTGCCCAGAACCTTCCGCTGCAGGCCAGCTGAACCAGAACATGACACGTCCATACGAAGTACAAAACTATCGACAACAGTACTTCTTAGCGTTGCTAAGACAGCAATGAATGATTTTGTTTAAAAAAAATGCTCATCCGTTTCCTTCCCTATAATAAGCAGGGAATATACCTGCGGGACATATCAACTGGAATTCATCATTATAAATATCATACTTACATAATGTTTCCCCTGCTCGACTCTGTATAAGATATAGCCAAGTTTGAGTACTATACACTAAAACATTCATAATTTACTCTTCGGCTAGTTCCAAGCTCGGTAAAGACACGGGTCACCTCCATTTAAAATGCAAGAATGCGCCAGCGGATCTAAATTTGCATATGCTTTACCAAAATCTTGTCATTGAATGCCTCAGATCAAGTTAACTGAGAAGTGTATTAGTCTTGCGTCAATTAGAATACCACGGCAATTTGAATACTTCCTCATCTATAGGATCTTTACGAGCTATAAAGACGACCGAAGTCAAAGTTATTGATTCAGATGGCAACTTTGCACAGAAGGAATCTTTTAAATTATGGTAGAGACTACTGAATTAATTTACTGCAATGTTTGTATTGTTTTTTGGACTTATTTAAGGCAACTTAATTTGAATTTTCCGGTCCGACTCTTTCACTACCTCTTGCTAATTGGAGATGAATATACATTGATTTCAGTGCTACTAATAATTGATATTCTGTTTCTGGTAACCTAACACTTTCATGTTTATCTATACCTTCGTCAATTATTCTCATTTTCATTGTTTCGCCTCATGCTCATTGTGCCCTGTTATCTTAGCGCAGACGAAAACCAAAGCCGTAATAATTATTATTTATTATTATTCCTCACTCATGACCATATATTATCACACGATCGTTGCGTTATAACGAGTTCATCAATCGGAAATACCTTTATTTATTCGTAATTCAATGCGACACTGCAATGTAATTCTGAAATCTTACGCCGCCCTTTGTTTATTTTCCGATTTTTTTTTTTTCAAACAAAATACATTATCCAGTTTTCCTGGAGTCTTATAAGCTACTACAGTAATATATTCTCTAGGTCCCCGGATCGAATCCTGACTCGATTCTTTGTATTTATTCTATTTAAACACAAGGGTGGACGGAGAGCCCCCTGTCTGGATAATACCAGGTGTTGACGGGACGAGAAACTGAGATATATTTATATGTATATCACGCGACTACCGTATCTTAAGTAGCTCTTAAAAATGTTGGCGTCTTCCCGCACTGTGACACCCGGAAGTACCCCAATGGCTCAAAATTTAGTCCCAAAACGATTGTGTATATGAAAACGTTTTTCTACCCGCTGATGCTCCTGTTGCGCTCCTTCGCTCTTAAATTTCTCTTCTTCGCGGAATTAATTTAGCTTCTCGCATATACCCAGCACTGAAACACTCACAGGCATCTCGGTTTCTCGAATATATCTGAACACGCTGCATGTCACTTTTTTTTATTCTTTTGAAAGAAATTGCACTATCTATAGGGACGACTAATACTACCTAATTTAACTATAGTACTACTCGTTATCTTACCCTCGTGCCAAGCTAAACCTCTTATGGTGTAGCAATTGCGTTGTGCAAATTATCTATTAACAACACAGTAATAGAAATTAGACACCCCTGTTAACCAAACTCTCATATGTGACCCAATTAAACATTAATACCATACGTTAGTTACAGTTGACTTATTACCTCCGCCAAGGAGGTTATGTTTCCGTCGGGTTTGTCTGTCTATTTGTCTCTTTGTCTGTCACCAAGATAACTCAAAAAGTTATGGACGGATTTTGACAAAATCTACAGGGATTGTTAGGTATGTTAGGAGGAACAGATGATTAACTTTTGATGAAGATCCGTCCATGCGTTTGTTTGTTTGCCTCAATTTTCTCAATGCCATAACTCAAAAAATTATGGACGGATTTTTATGAAATTAACATGAGTTGTTTATGTTTGGTAGCGCAATAACTCAAAAAGTTTTGAGTGAATCTTTATGAAACTTGCTGGAAATATAGTAATGTTAAAAGACATGAATGATTAAATTTTAGTGCAGATCGGCTGATTCGTTTCTATGTTTGAGTTGTGTTTGTCATAATGTTTGTTCCGCAAAAACTCAAAAAATTTTGAATGGATCTTTATGAAATTTGCAGGAGTTGTTAGTAATGTTAAAAGATATAAATGATTAAATTTTTGTGCAGATCGGCTGGTTCGTTTGTATGTTAGACTTATGTTTGTCATAGTGTTTGTTAGCAGCATGACTCAAAAGTTATGAGCGGATCTTAAAAAAATTGCAGAAAATGTTAATACTACTAAAGGGCACAAATGATTAGATTTTGGAGTTAATAAAAAATTATGGTTTCAGAGCCAATTCTAATTTTTCATTACTATTGCCTTATTTGGCGGAGGTATGCGCTCTCAGAGTGCTCTAGTTGTTATTAACTTTGTGCTTATAGCTTTTCGCATTCTTTTCAAGTCTATAATTTTCTCTTCTGATGTGAATCATATAAGTTGATCTTCCATGTGTGGGCTTCATTTTACAGCAAATTACCTACGTTCATTACAGTGCTTCAGTAACGCAGTGTCAATTATTCAACTTGCGCCGAGTCTTTACTTTCGTATAAATTTGTCTCCGTCGAGATATTTCTATTATAATGTGATACTGGCTCGTCGTATTTTCGTCAAGACTCTCGAGCAGTTCGGCTTTACGTAGTGCATTATAATAGAGCATAAAATCAATTGGTGCCTCCACTTATGCGGTTGTGAGGCTCACAGTCACTTCCTGACGAATGCTTCTCAAGTATTTACTATAAGTGTTCATAAAAAAGGCATAATCTCGCTCATTCTCCCCAATTACTATCCAATATAACGCTGCAGAATTCGTTGCGTAGACAAGCTAGGATACTTAAGATAATTTGAAGCTTTAGCTTTCAGGAACAGTTAAATTGTATAGGTGCAGTTTAATGGCCACTGAAGTTCGCTACGGTCCTTCCGCGATTTCCTCCGTTTATAAGTCGATAAATGGAATTTTCGCCGATTTAAGGCTTGTACTTATAGTCTGTATATTTCTGTCGTGCTCTATTTGCGTATTTCGTGTTCCCTTGCTCGGAGGTCTTCCAGTCCATGAGTTGGCTCCCCGTTTTCTGAAGTTTCTGCATGTCCCTTTCTTTTCCTCACTTGAGACACCGTTGCTATGACCAGAAAGTTCTAAAACTAACTTATTGATAGAAAAAACAAATGGTCGTCAGAGTTAATCATTTTTCCCTTGTGTTTTCTACATATTTTCTGATATTTCTCAAGTATCAAAGACTCGTTTTTATAATTAATCAAACAGCCAAATGCCAAACATATGTTTCACTGTCGATAATGCTAAAATTGTGATGTGTTTCCTTCTTTGCTTACATATTTACTAGTTTGTTAACATATTTGCTTGCACAGTCCATTCTTTTCTATAATTTTAGTGAGCAAGGTATGATATCACTGACAGCAGTGAGAACGAGGCTGCTGAGCATTTGTTTTTTTTAAGAATTTATGCAAATTTTTCACGGAGTTGAAACGGATAGTGTTATGGGATTAGGGTTTATAATTATGAGATAGTTCTACCAATATACAGGGATGGAGTAGTAAAAGATATTATAAACAAAAGTTTCAATACTAAGTGATCCAAAAAGCCACGGACACTCTAATTATATGTTGTGCATACGCAGCGTTTGTATGAAGAGGGTCCTAACTCGTCAGGGTAATTGTGATATTTATTTTACCGCGCCTTCTGGAGTTCCAGAAATGTGGCCTGCGTGCAAGATGTTCATCTTAATATATATATTTTTTATTCTGGCAAAGCAGATATACTGCTGCTATTCTCGTACTCCAGCTTCGTTCCAAATTTCTTATAAGGGAATTTTATTTGCGGGATTGTGCCGCCCGTGTTGCAGAGAAGGAAATCTACGGTCACTTGGTGGAATTTCAGATAGCACAGTGTACGCACTGTAATTAGGCAAAGAAGTTCTAGAACATGAATTGTCTCAGATTTATTGTCAATGTGGTTGTCATTAGTTTTATTATCATTTTATTATAATGGTTATTATTTTGAATTTTTTATTAGAATGATCTTGTTTGTTATTGTCAATATTATTGCCGTACAACTAAAGTTAATGTCGATACTATACCTAGTGTTTTATTTATTGAATTAAGCCCCGATTAACTTTAGATGTAAAGAATTAAACTATATTTTGAATGGCAAATCCCTTTTAGTTGTCACAAACTTGATTAATTATCTCTGAAGTGCTCTTACTGGGATATGCGAGATTTTTTCTTGAACTTCATGTGCCAGTTGCCAAGACCCTCTTATCCTTATTCTAATGAAGATCCTCGCTCACATTAGCAGAGATCGTTGCTAATCAACTAATTACCATTTATATTACGCCGAAATGAACTGAAATTCCATCAATTATAAGAAATTATCGAATAAGTCAACGAAGGCAGTACGTTATGCGAGCGCAGCGCCCGCTCGATCTGGACAGAAATTACCTGTAGTCTTCTTTGCTCTGTTAATTGATTAATCAGAAATGGACTTCAGGCTTCAGTTACAGGACGGCTCATCATAGCTTCTGTATCCTGGTTCAAAGCTGCTGCTCTATGGATATAAGTATCATCAATTATGTTGTATCTTCAATACTATAAATAAAATATGTTGATGCATATTCTTCAGCAATTGTAAATAGAATGAACTTTAATGTATACACAAATACTCATTTTAAGTTTATGAAATTGTCCAATACGCAAAATTTTAAAGAATTGCATACCGTATTGACTCTATACCATACCCAAAAAAGAGTGCACCCATCGACTACGGCGGGGAAACCCTTAATAGAACAATAATAATAATAATAACCTAAAAAAAGAACAGTTATGACATTATTTTAGTGCTAACTTTCATACAAAATTATGGTCGAAAAAAATTTGTCGTAAAAAAATTCTATCCCTGAAACGAAACGTGTTTTCTATCATTTTGCATAGATATTTCTGTTTCTGTTGGTTAAGATTTTACACTTTTTACTCGCATTTCCTGTCTTTGAACTTCTAAAGTCGTTTGGAATTATGAGCAAACAACTGGAATATTCCCCAAGTCTGAGAGTTCTCATCGAAGTTTCTCTGACGCGTTTATCTTCGGTAAACATTTGGTAAGCTGCTAATTGCCGCCAGGCGAGGTGTTCGCTAACCGTAGTCGCTTGGAAACGTAAACTGGAATCATTCTGACGCCCTCGTTCATCGGCTTCGCCTGGAACTCATTAATGGTGCTTCTGTTCGGTCGGACTCAGACAGCTTTTCGTGGAAATCTCAGGCTATATAGCTACGGTAGTCGTATAATTGTTTCACACACCTATAAACCAAACTATGCATTCTTTTAAAAGTATACATGATTCCTATGCATAGTCGGTTGCAGTGTATGCCGCTTCTAAACAGACGTGTATAGGACGCAATATGCATGCAGTCTACTGTGTGCGAGTAAAATTAGTTCGAAACTTTTTCTTCTACAAGGAGTTTTCTTCAGAGATATCCTACCGCGCTTCTACTGCTTGGCCGCGTACTGTTGACCGGAGATACTTAAGCTTCATCGTTGCTTCTTATATTACCTTTATTACTATTAGACGAGAACAGATTTTATCGCTACAACCCTTCTTACTAAATGAGATTTGGTTAAAAAGAAAAGAACTATAGGAAACACGTTCTTTAGGAAAATTTTCGGTGTGAATATTGCAATATTAAATTGAATAGGAAATGCACTTTTCATGACTTCGAAATTCATTATTTCTAATAGTCATAAACATGTACTGTATTTTTGTCTCTCAATGGCAAGTTACAGCTCACACTTGGCACAAAATTTATTAGTCACATTGCTGTATAAATATGTTGCATACAAGGGTGTTTTCAATTCAGATGATTTGATGCATATAATTTAATGGTACATTACAGCATGAAAAAACTTTAATGGACGCCATGCGTAATCTATAAGCCTGTAGTGCCGCCCATCTCTCAAAATTCAACCAGTCGAAAAAACTGTTAGGCAGCGCAACATCATGCACGCTTCATCGTATAAAATTGATAAATTTAAGTTTTTTTTGCCATGCCGGTTGCTTGGACAAGATTAAATAGCCACGATAACATTCCATGCAGAAGGCCACGGCCTCTTTTAAGTTTTTCTTTCTTCTTTCCAAATTAGGATCAAATGCGCGACATCTCTGACGACGAAATATGAGATGAGCATCATTCTATGAAGAGAAGCGTCGCAAATATATACATCTCTTGTGGTTACGACTTGGGAAGCTGTGCTATTTATCTTGGCGACATGTGAAAGAGATGCAAAACAGTAGTGGGTCGTCAAACAGAGCTCATCATTGTGCATTTTGAGTGGCCCACGGCTGATAACTCTGACAAATCGAACTTCTTTGTCATGGCAGATGATATGATACGGATGAATAAAAAGGCCTTCGACCGGATAAAATTAAGTAGAGAAAGAGAAAGACCACCTCCGTCGCAAACATTTGTGCTCTGCGCGTCGGTGTGGAGGCCGTGCAAGGGGCCCTTCCAGTCACTGCTCGATGGATGTATTTTTTTTTTTTTTTTTTCCTTTAATTTCTTGCTTTTTTATTTTGCCTGAAGTAATTGTGCGTCTGCTGATGATATAAATTTTCAGGCCATCATTGTGTAAAGCAAGTTCGTGAAATTCGTTTCCAGAGTATAGCATCATCTATGTTTCAATTATCTTCTGCCGTTAATGCTGCTACTTACGAGTAAGTGTCATGGAAATAGCTGAATGCATTCTTTTTCAAAAGTTTTCGTGAAGTTGAGTAGCTCGAGTTCTAATCATGAACCAACACTGTGCTTATCTGTTTACTTGCTGCTTTCGATTTCATGACATTTCTTGTCATTTATATTCCGGTTAAACATTCATCTTTGTTGGTAATTTTATAAACAATTTTTTTTTTACTTCTCAGCGGGTTTTTTCTTAGCCGATTTCTTAGTGAGAATACCAAGACGTTTGAAATCAGTAATAATTTTTTACCAGCATTTACGTCTCTTTTATGACCATCCTTAATTTATACTTTAATTTTATTTACATTCCCAAGATATCATTCTTTACTTGTATCAGAATGTGCATCTTGCATTTTTTAAAATATACTGAGATCAACGTTTGACACAGATTATTTAAAAGTAGCTATTTTCCGGCGGTCCTAGAAGAAGAGATCGTCTGACATTGAGTGAAAAGGGGCAGTGTGTAGAAATGCCTTTGGTACTATTGCAATAACAACGTAGTTAAGAGACAAAATTACAGTAAAATACAGAGCTCCAGAGAAATTTTTACAGTCTTATGTTAATGCGAGAAGTGTAAGCTATTGTGTAAATGATCTAGAGGCTAGGATGTTTCTCCCACTACATAGTATAAAAAATTAGATGCTCTCATAATTAAATAGCTACTTTCATATTTTGATCATCAGTTTAATGTTGTTATCGCAGCCGAAAATGCCTTCAAGATCGATCTTCACCTTAAAATTCGAGCTGAGCATACATCCTCCAGGGCAGTAAAGAACTTAAGTTGCAGTCTTTCTTCATCAGCCTTGTGCATTATAATCGTTCAATGTTGTATCTATCACCAGCTGTCCATTCCATTGGATTCCTACTAGCCGGACTTGCCGGCAGGCAGGTCTCCAGATGACTTTGTCCTCAGCAGCTTGGGAGAAGGCTGATATTCAGCCGGTAATATGTCCCTATCAGAGTGGACACTGAGAAATAGGCTCCATATGTTGGCGCCAAACCGTACAAAATTGCAACTTGAACACTGCTCAACATTGACGTCGACTTACGCTGAATAAAAGCCAATTGAAAGCTGGACGATGGCCACCCATGTGACTGATGGATTGCGCTGCCGCCACGATATGAGCGCGCGCGTGAATATAGGATTTCGGGGGACGTTCTGTGCTCCTTGGTGCCGGCAGACCAAGTCATTTGTGTTTATTACTATTGGTGAGATTTATTGGTGATCGGATTGGAAGAATTTCTGATTTACAATCTATTTTAGACTCTCAGAGAATCCCATTTTCTGTTCATAAAAAGTTTTTTTCCACTGGGAATTGCTCATCGGAAAATGATATAATAAATAGAACTTTTTTTTCTTTTGCTTTGCCGTAAAAATTTTGCCGTTTGATATGTTGGTGATTGTAAAAAGAGTGCTTAGAACAGGTCCCCCAACCGGAATTGCACGCACTCCCTGAGGGTGCAAGATGACCTTTTAAGGTGTTCCTAACCGTGGATCGCGCATTTCATTCAAAAATTAACATGAATAAATTGAATAAATGTGTTGTGCAATTTTAGTTTAAATTTCATTCTTTATCATATGAGTTATTAATATCGGACGTGTGAGAGAAAACACTTATAAAGAAAAATGTTCTGGGGGTTCCGGACATAGAAAAGGTGGGAACCACTGCTTTTTAGCAATAGGTATGTATCCTGTATAGCCGCTTAAATGCCTTCTTTATACGTTTAACCCTATCTTAGGCCACGCTACCTCAGCTATATAACAGTGCCAGAATATATATGGGCCTCAGGACCCCAGGGGCTTTCCCGACTGTCTTCTCCGCAAGGGGTGTTGCAGCTTGCGGCAATTCCTGCTGCGAAGGTTAGTTTTGTAAGGTTATGTAGGCTCTCAATACTTCCCCTTCTGTTTCGGAAGGTGGGCCGCCGATCGAGGTGGCCGACCTATGCCGCTGGGCTTCTACCTTATCCCGTGCGGAAGCCCGCGGAAGGGATCGTCTGCACGGGTGTTTTTATCACCCGCGAACAAAGTGAGAGAGGTGATAATGTTTTCGTTGAAGATTTAAGTAAATATATATATGTAAATATATACATATATTTGTATGTCTGTCCACCCAAAAAGTGATCAAAGGAGTGGAGCAATGTTCATAATTTTTTCTAGAGAATTTGGTGGGTTGACTTAGATATGATCCATGTCAAAAATTGGGCCTAACTGACCATAAAAATGACGGCGGTGAAATTTGTTTTTCACCCAAACTCCCAAAAACACGTAGAAGGAGTTGAGGTATGTTCACGATTTTTTGCAGGGAGTCTTGTGATTTGCATTCAATGTGACCCATGCCAAAAAATTAGGATTTGCTGGCCATAAAAAATGACGGCGATGAAATTTTTTCCCTACCCAAGAATAGGTAGAAGGAGTTGAGGTATTTTCATGATTTTTTGCAGGGAGTCTTGTGATTTGCCCTCAATGTGACCCATGCCAGAAAACTAGGACTAACTGGCCTTAAAAAAATGACGGCGATGAAATTTTCTCCCGCTGCGGGTGTTGGTCGACCGCCACAGAGGCGTTCTAGTTTTTTTTCTGTCTTGTTCTCTTTTCGTTCTTCATTTCTTTCCCCTGTGCGGCGTAGCTGAGCGAAAGCGTTCGGCCGTGCCCGGGGATTGGAGATGCACAACTTGCGCCTTTTTTCCTGTCAGTAGCGCGCTGACCACTCTGAGCCCTCCTGGCAGAAAAGCCGAGACAAAAGTCATTAATAAGTTAAAACGAGACATGCCTCGCGTCCTAGTGGCGCACGAGCCTGTGTTAAACCACAGGAATAGTTCACCCCGATTTAGACAGTGTGTCCCTAATGCCCTAGTAAAGTTTGTACTACTGCTACTTCTCAGCCATAAAAGCTCATTCGCTTATGGGAATGCAATAGGAGAGAGAACCATTTAGCGAAAGAACGAAATCTCTGAGTACGATAGCATTAGAAGGATTGATAAAACTCTTAAAACTTTTTCTCGTGCCGTCAGGGTGCAGACGTTTGACCAGGCCTATTGTACGATACCTAGCCCATGAAATAGTTATCTTATGTACTCCTAAGATCTGTAGACCGTTTCAGAGCATGTAGCATCACAATTTGTAAGGTAATTGGACTCGCAGGTTCGCTGCAGAGCTTACTCAGTCACGTGCAATTCGTTCCAATACTCCGGAGGCAAAGACCAATCTTGAGGGATGTCAAATGCAGTTCGTGCGGCCTCCTATCACCTTCCATCTGCCTTCCTGCTCCCTCTCCCTTCCAACCCTTCCAATTGAACATCGACTTCAAATTCAGCAATTGGAATTATAGAGCTGTCGCCTGGGTATGAAGTCAGAATTAGTTTGCACTCCATGGATTTGAACTGACTATAAGTGTAGTATGGGCTATAGTGCCGGGGCGTATGTTCCGGTGTCTCTTTGAGAATTGGCCTATTGGTTCGTCTACTGCCGCCTATCTAATCTAATCTATTTTGGTTCTGCGCAAAGCATCACGCAAGTCCTCAGCCCTATCAAGCGCGTAAACATGCCCTCATTCGCATCGAAAGATTCTACGGCATTCTGGTCAGTGGCTATATGTAAATGGCATTGAACAACATGACGTCGATAGTACGCGTTTGCACTGTCACCTTGTGGCTTGAGTTGTGCTACCTTTAACGCTGCTGAAATGGCGTGTTATTGCAGTGTGTCCGTGGTGCAGCCTGGGCTTTCGATCATCCCATCATATTTTTGAATTGAGTATTTGCGCAGCATTTGGGTTACTGCTGATTACAAACTCCCAGCTCTGTATTTTATTTGGGTTACTGCTGGTTAGTCCCTTACAAACTCCCAGCTCAGTATTTTGTATTGGGAGTTTGCACTCTGTTCGCATTTAATATTGATTGTTTGTTTATTTATTTTACCAGAATCGTCATAATTACATGCATATTTTGGATCATCAAGAAGGAAGGTCACGACGGATGTTCCTCCGGAGTCGTCATTCCTCGGGCCCGTCTTAATTGTAAAGTACAATCTTGAAAATTTTGCATGTTCCCTTCAATACAGAGCACTAGTCGGTTGAATTTGAGATTATGCTAAACATTTTTGACTCAGGTATTTCGGGAGAGAAGGATTATGTATAAGAAAGCTCCGGTATAATGATGTACGTACATTTCGTATTATTTTCACTGCTAAAAAAAATTATTTTTAACAAAGTTGATTCGAAATTTTTCAGTTAACTGATTTTTTGCTGTTATCGAATAATTCTCACAAGGAAGCTAGGATGGGCCACAGTCCTATAGACCATACGATTAGATTAGGTAAGTCCCATATTATGGTAATCGCTCCACCAGGGGACCTCAGCCGTACCTTTAGTTTTTCAGAACATGTTTCTTTAGTGTCTATTTTACTTTCTATATTCAGAGTCGTACTTCTACGAGTGATGTTTGTTCTACTCTTCCCTTTCTTTTGAGACTATTAAATTTGGTTATCATTGTCGTTGGTCCAGTATCGGAAACCTTCAGGCTTGGGTTTAATTTTACTATCGAAATACTATGTACATATATATGCTTCCCTTCCTCTCGTTCGCTGGAAAAGCCATATTGTGTGTTTTTGGGAATTTGCATCTTGCCTATCCTAATATCTTCCAAAAACTTTAAGGACAATTGTATCGTTCACTTTTTATTATATTTGTCAGCTATTTCGGTTGAGAGCACGAATTTCCATACGAACAGCTATATGTAGTCATGCAGAAAAAGAGCCCTTTTTGCTGTCGATTGCAAGGCTATTGGATCGGTTGGCGTAGGAGTCAAGACTTGTTTTGTTACATGAAAACAACGGTAGCTGTGCTAGTACAGGACTCCCCTCACAGTGTACAGTTATTTGAAGTAAGCGTCCTAATGTAGGCACAAAGGCAGTCACCCTCGACGATGTCAACACACCCAGCTTGCCTCATCAGTTTTCTCTATCAGGTTTTCCAATGCTATTTGCCGTACATAGAACGCTGATGGCAGGCAATATATAACAAGGCGAGTGACTCAAATCTCTCGGGAGCTTCTGATTTGGAAATATGACAACGAGACTATATTCAATTTAAAGGGAGGTCCCGTTTGAACTTTGCTTACACAATGCACTGACGACCGAGGCGGCGCTGGTGAGCGATGGATGCATGGAGGGCCATCAAATTGTCCCGAGCATCCAGCTACTTTCGATGATGTGACGTTCAGTGTTTTGGAATATTTCTGGAGGAGCACAACTGGAAAGGTCCGAAACTACAACTGAATTAATAGTATAAATAACTGTTCGTTTGGTCCTGAAAATTTTCTTTGCTGACGTGACATGTTTAAAAAAATAGTTTGTGTCTAGTGATGTTTGGCTACCAACTTCTAATGTTTTTTTTAAAGTTGGGCTATTACGATTCACTTTCTTAGGGTAATGTTTAATTTGAAATTGTTGGCCCTGAATTTTTTGTTAGGAGTTACTCGTAAAGCTATGTTCACTTTTTCACTTTTGTAAACTCCACAGCAACTTAGGAACGATGTCCTTTGCACCTTATCATCTTATTCCTATGGTATGCATTGGTAAGCTCGTGGAATATGGTAATTACGCATTCCAATGGTATAGCACAGGGCAGTCCAACTTCTTCAACATAATAGCCCACTTGGGGTGTAAACAGTTACGTTGAGACCTGATAATTTTCTATATAATATAAATACTAGGTAAATTTTTTATTTACAGACACAGGAACTTTGAACTTTTCGTGTAATTCATAAATTCGTAATACAAGCGTTGGCGAGCCACAGAAAATCAACCGGCGGACCACTTGTAGCGCTTAGCCCCATCGTTGAACCATGCGCCCTGGTATAGAACATCAGGAACATTTTAATATCATCCCTGGTATTACTTTTGTTAACCGAACAATATCTGTGCATTGTTTCATTCATCGTTGAAATTCGTTGCAAACTTTTATGGATCGATTTCACTCAAACCCTATTCGTACATTTGAGTAGCTGCCACACAGACCTTGAAACTTGTAATCCTGACCTCCGTGGAGGTAGAAATGTAAGTCATTGCTGCGAACATCGACTTTTTTGCTCTTAAATATTTCTTTTTGTGTAAAAACTTTCACGTTAGATACATATCATAATTTCATCCTTGAGACACATCCTGGGTTTACGACTATCCTTGTATACGCTGGGCAGGAAACGGCTTGAGCGTGGAGGGGCGAAACCATCTCGGTCCAATGAACGCGGCATGGAGTCATCTCAAAGGTATTTAGTACTTTTAGTGCACTGCCATATACTCTCACTTCTGCCCACTCACGGAATTGGATAGTTGCAGTTCACTGGGAGCTAGTCTTCAATAGTATCTCCATCACAGCTCAACAAACCATAACAATGCCTAGCCTGAAAACGTTAAAACACCAGCGACGTACAGTCCTGTACATTTGCCGATTTATATACCAGCGAGCTCCTAGCTGCTTCATACTGCTGCTTTATAATATGTTTTTCATCATACAGTGTATACACTGCGTGTGCTTTTTGAATATTTCTTTTTCGCTCACATGTTTTAGTGGTTTAGCACTGCCTGTATTCCGTTTGTTGTCAGCACCATGATCGTTCTTCATGATTTGTTATGTTTATTTCGTTCAAATACGAACCCCAACCATCATTCCGCAACAGAGCAGCTTTTTAAGTTGTCAGAGTTCGGTGTTCGAGCACACCTTCCAGCTTCATTATAGTACTCCCGAAACATAAGTACGGTATAGGACTAAAAGACAGTGGAATGTGAATATTCCCTCTTTCTACTGTTCTGCTTCTTTGTTTCCTCTTACGAACTGTATAAATTAGGACGCTTCCGTTGCTTATCTCTCCTTTGCTTCTAGTCGCCTATTACGATACTTCGGCAACACTTTCTGCTGCGAACGGGTATCCTGCTCACGTAGCCCTGAAGCCCATTTCAACTGTGTCCACCTTCGAACTCGCAAACTTACTGCATTGCATACAGCTAGCACCGACATGCGTATAAGCTAGTAATATGTGTGTTTCTGGTAGTAGAGCTATTTGCGTCAAGTTGCCTAGAACTGATGATTTGCCTATAGTTTCGACAATATTGAGATTCCAGAATATGTATCCACATATCAGATAATAGTATACATGCGAAGCTTTGGACTATAGTAGACATTCTCTGAAATTTTAAATGTGCCTCCTGTCAGACAACTTAATTCACAACTCCCAATCTGAAAAAAGCATGTGAATTACGCATGTCGGTTCAGAATATTTTCAACTTTTGGAATCCCCATCCTCATATAACTAACCTAAGAGCAAGCAAGCCCAACTTCCCCATCGCCGTGACACTCAGTACAACTGAGCGCGAATATAGGAAGCGACGGCCATCAACACAGGACAACGTATCGTCGGTCATAGGTGGCGGTCCCGCTTTTTATTTTGTTTCTCATAGCAGTATGACGAGTCATTACGTCAGTGCAGGGAAGCTTGTTATTATGAATTCCGTTGCCATGTGCTATAATCTATTGAGTTTTATAGTCGTCATGGGCGGGAGTAATGGTTGGCCAGTCTGGACCATAAACTGCTTTACTACCTCCCTTGTTCTGCTCCGGACTGGACACTCTGCTCGGTGAATACAGGTAAAACTCATAATATAAGATCCACTATGCGCTCCGAGAGAAGGAAGTTTAGGTTCCTTACGTGAAGCGGACATTATTAGAGAACCTGGCTTCGTTTCTAATTTGAAGCTGTAACTATTGTGATAATCAGCATATCGTTGCCAATAAGTTAACAACTTGTGTAGGAGCAATGATGTGGAAATTTGAAACTAGAACAGTTTTTATTAGCATATTGTTGGTGACGTATTTAGTGAATTTAGAATCCTGTTTCTTCCTAGTTTGAAAGTGCTACTATGGTATTAATCAGCATGTCGTTAGTAACAAAGGTAATGACCTATAGAAACTGGTTTATTTCTAATTTGAATCCGTTAGCATGGATTATTAGCATATCAGTATTAACAAATTTTTTCATCTTAGAAAATGGCTTCTTTTCCATGTAGAGCTACAACCAGGGTATTGTTAGCTTATCGAGAAGTGTGATCACTGTGCACAAATTGGCCGCGTTCTGTTCAACAGCTGATATATCAGACATTTCAACATCAATCTAAAGTTTTAATTTCTCTTTATTCGATCCACTTGATATTTATTTTTCACGCTGGAACGGAAAGAATTGAAATCACTTACTATATTATTATGCTGATCCTTGGGTAAGGCTAGAGCTTCAGCAACAAAACGTAACAAACTATAACATTCCAACTCTTCTCGAGTTACTTTTGCCCCTTGATGATGTAACACGCCATCCAGACGCTAAATATAGAAATTGCAAATGTCTAGACTATATATATATATATAGGTGCATTGGAATAGCTTTAAGCGACCTACGCCACTGTATACACTGAAGATAAATTTTCCTAACTTACAAATTTACCTTGAAAACTTATGCCTTTTTTTCTGGCGCTGCGTAGCTGCCCTGTATACTTTGAAAATAGTAAATAATCCTGTTTGGATTTATTCAATAATTCAATGAACAAACTTCAGCGCAGGAAACTACTGTCCGTACATTTTTATCGTTGGGTATTCCCTGCAGAATAAATTAAATGAATCAAGAGATCTACAAATGACTATCATGAGATACGTGTGCTGAAAAGGACAACAATAATATTGACACCATACATCGTAAGAAGCATAACTTGGCAGCAACATCCGCCAGCAGATGTTCACTAACACAGTACTTCTATCGAGAAGTTCAATTTTGTTTCAGAAAACAGACCTGTAGACATGTCTGGCTACAAAACTAAGAGATTATCGCTCAACAGAAGTCTTTTCCATTTTGTTAATGGAAACATACGTACGTACTGTTTCTGTAGAATCAAAATTATTTCAAATAACACCCGCCCCGCGTGACGTCATTCCGCACTGTAGCACGACGCTGGTTGTCACTGGTGGGCTTCCACCCACTCCGTTAATTCAAAAATTAGCGTTGACGCTAAGCACCCAGTAAAGATGATTTCATGCTCCAGAATATGTCGCCCATGGTAGTCAACATCGATGGAGAGTGACTAACAGGCAACTTTTTAGCGAAGGTATCGATTCGAAGGCGGAAGTCGCTGTCAACCGTAGTTTATTGTATGACTCTTTAATTGATGGCTTCGCGCTCACAGTTTCGGTATAATTTAGATTCGAGGGAGATCCTCAATGCTTCTCTTCGATCTGTTTTTAGATTCTCTGACTTAAAGCGTGTGGGTCTTAGTTATAGGTTAGATAATAAGTTGCAGACGTGATTCCGTACAATG
This sequence comes from Parhyale hawaiensis, assembly GCA_001587735.2. NCBI lineage: Eukaryota > Metazoa > Arthropoda > Malacostraca > Amphipoda > Hyalidae > Parhyale > Parhyale hawaiensis. The sequence continues at coordinate 2,132,007 of LQNS02278153.1, forward strand.
CTTCTTCAAGTTCTTAGTGGCTGAAGCGGCGGGCTGTTAATCTTCGTAATAGGACTGTTATCACTGGGCGGGATGTAGCAAAACAGCTCGAGAAGATGTATGGAGAGTTTATTGGAGGTGTAAACAGTCACTGACAGAAAATTATGAAATGGTGTGCATGTACAGAGAGTTTATGGGAGGTGCAAGCAATCAGCGACACAACGTACCTTATTACGTACCAGTATTATGGAAAATGAGCTATATGTGCAGCTCGTATTTGTGAAGGCAGAGGATTTAATGCACATGTAAGAATTCAAGTTTCCAATTTAGTAGCTGGTTCTGTATATATAGGTACTTTTTCTTTCAGCGATAAAAGAAAAATGTGCCTATGTAGCTTTTTGTCTTCTCTCAGAAGGTATAAAAACAACTATTTTTTAATATTACTTGATTTGTTAGAACTATCGATTACTACAACTTTTGTTAATATCCATAATTGTTACTACACTAATTGCATAAGTGGTGTTATGCTCTCAAGAAACCTCTATTTTTTAAAACCTTTTAATTAATTATTGCGTACTGTACCTGTGCTCCTGCTCATTTTGCATATAGTCTGAATTATAATACGCATATTTTATGGTCTGTTTGGAAAATTTTTCCTCGGTTTACGTAATTGAATACATTATTGATATCTCTTTATTATTAGAGAATTGTTGATGAAAATGCATAAATTTTTTCGTCCTTGATTGCCATTTTTAAACAGGCTTTTTTTACATCCTACTATAAAATTCATTCCAGCATGTGCTTACAATCTGCTTGAAATTGCTGGGTTTTTTCCTTTACTTACGATACTATTTTGAATAATATTTTAGGTTCAATCTAGTAACGTTGCTGGGATTTCCATCAGTTAGCCTATGGAGTACAAAAAATAAAATCATGATCGAGGAGGGGAATAGTAGCGCAAAATTTTTACCACGGTGCTCATCTTGCTCATACAATTTTTTTGTTATTTAGTAACAATTTGACCATTTCAAATTTCTATGAGCGCTACCTGGCGGGGAAAAAATATGAAGACAATGAAGGAGAAACAAAACAGCGTAAACTATTTATTATTGTGCGTATGAACAATGTATAGCCTTACAGTAAAAATTGAAACGTTTGCTTCAAATTTCTATCAACACTGCTTGGCGTAAAAAAAAGGACAAAAGGAAACCATAAAGGTGGAGCAAATTAGCAGGGCTGACTGACTGTAATTCAAGCAATTAGGGATCCGCGGTCTCGGATCCGATACACGTCACCATATTTTTACTCTGTGCTGAACACCATGTCCGCGACCTCCGAGCTTCATCGACGAAATCCTACCCTCGTCTGTAAGGTTTTTGTGGCAATTATCTGTATTTATTGCATGTTTTCTTCCGATTTTATGACTATGTTGATGACAGCAGGCGGTTATAAAACACGCTTGCTGCCTTGCCATGGCCTTTGAGCTTATAGAGTGTCTATGAATTTGGCCTGGAAATTGAACTCTGAAGTCCCAGCCCGACGCTGATTAGCCTGACCCACTTGCTGGCCGCCTTCACGCCTCATGTGAAATATTCAATTAGAATTATTGTACGCATGGCTCGGGTCGCGGCGACAGCTTCTTTACTAACGCATTGGTTTTCGGACATAATATCGAATGATACATTTGGAATAGCAACCGTGATGTACGCGCTATATCAATGCTCAGGTTCATGTCACCCGTTGGGCATTACTAATCACTGTTATATAGCACGACTGACAAGATGTTTATGCATGTGAAAATGAACTGAAATGTGATATTCATGTTGACTGGGGACTAGAGTACTCTGAGAACGCTTCCCTCCCTCAAGCAATGCAATGTTAACGAAAAAGTTATAAATGGTCCTGAAACCATCAATGCGATTCCTTAGCCCTGTCAATCCGTGGTCGACTGCAGCCACCCACTCCTCTCGGCCCAGATGGGCACTTACCTGTAGTGCATGCAAATTCTCTAGTTGAAGGGGGGGGGGTGCGGTCACGGCGACTTCACCTTTAGGCACTGTGTTCAGATCTGCCATTGGGCCAGCACGGATTTTTTTTTCAATGTTATGCTTTGCATTTCCGTGACAATAGCAGTATTATATGAAACTCTACGAAGGATTCCAGGGGGCGATCTGCAGGAACGGCGCAAACGATGTACAAGAAACAGTTCGCGATTACTTGAAACTGGAACGTGATCAACCTATAGGAATTTCAGATTTGGTTTCAGTAAGTGAAGCTTAAATTATGAAGGTACACATTTAGAAGTATTATAGCAACTTGGTGACCTGAGTAATCATTCAGTTTACATTTCCACAGGGTTCAATTCGCTTTTAGGACCATCATTCATTTTCGATATTTGGAAGTCATATATGAGTAGAAGGACGTATTTTAAGACGGTTTTCACAAATGACGCTTTCGTCGCAAACGCTTAGTATTTGAGATATTTGACTTTGAAGTTCCCATTGATTTCTATGGGAGAAAATAACCACACTTGCACAGTGTATTGGAAACCATCTCTGTATATGTTTTTTTGGGTTAGGTTAGGTAAATTTAGGTTAAGTAAGGTTAGGTAAGATTATGTTACGTTGGGCAAGGTTAGGTTAGACACGGTTAGGTTAGCTTAGTTCCTATGGGGTTGCCGTTTATTTTCCCATAATAAAAAAAAAACAATGGGAACTTCAAAGTCCAATATCTCGACAAGTGTGCAATTGCGGCAAAAACGTCATTCGTAATAAACGTCTTAAAATGGGTCCTTCTACCTATATATTACTTCAAAATATCAAAAATACATGATGGGCCGAAAAACGAATTTTACCTTCCACAGTTCGACAAAACTCTAATTCCATGACTTCAGTTTGCGTTGGTTTATTTCCAACTGTTAGTTTATCGCCAGCGAGACGTAACAGTTAACAGTTGAGGCAATTCTACGAGGGAAAATTGAGTGGATTGTGGAATTTGCGAGCGGCGAGGTTTTACAACTTTCATGGACTGGAGCGCGGTTTTCATTTCCCAAAGACATCACGTCTCTCCAATGGTCAGCTTTAATTACAATCTTTAATATCAAACGCAATCTTAATGCCTTCAGTCCACCGTGGGAGAAACTATAGTGCTCCTGCCATCACGTAGTGCCACTTCACGTTCTCTCCACATGCTCTGTAATGCGCCGCCCCTTCCAAATGTTATATTGACATGGCTTTTGTATGGCCAGTTATGCATATAGGTGTGGGAACACCTTCGTGCCTGGGTTTTACATTTTTGTCTGCTACTGCATGTCCTTTCTTAATTTGTTAAACTGGTTTCGAAGTGGAAAGGAAGTGTCGAACTTTTCCCTATAATAATTTATTAGATCGTAGGTAAAGTTCAACTCTTCCAACGGAATTTTTGGCCACACGTAAAGCTAAATTCGTAAAAAAAAGCCATTGAGGCGGCCAAATCTCAATTAGGGTAGATGTGCTGTCGATTTTCCGGCTTCAGTAGTTGAGATAATCTTATTCAGTTCGCTTTTACCGTTTCGAAAACTTCTTGATCAGCATTCTACATTTTGTTTCTAGTTCCAGACATAGCAGTATTTAGTTTTGGCTGTTTCAAGCGCGATCGGTTTGCAGTTAGCGCCTAGAATTCGATCGCAATTGAGAATTAACTGCATCAGGATTGAAGCCCAACAAGTCAAAGTAAATCCGATTCGATTATTTCCATCAANGTTCGAGTTCCAGGCATGGCAGTATTTAGTTTTGGCTGTTTCAAGCGCGATCGGTTTGCAGTTAGCGCCTAGAATTCGATCGCAATTGAGAATTAACTGCATCAGGATTGAAGCCCAACAAGTCAAAGTAAATCCGATTAGATTATTTCCATCAAAATAGAGGAATCCAAAATGTCTCAACTGAGCTGCTGATAACTGATTCTATTATAGTGGTAGCCATAAAAACTATCGGGTAATACCCTGTCAGAGTTGATAGAGTTAATTGATCCTACAGCATTATTCTCTGTCATATTTTTCGCTGTTTATCTCAAAAGGCGTGCAGTCATCATTATATAATTTATCGTATTATTTATCATATAATTCATTTCGGTGTGTTGCATGCACAGTGGTGCCGTCTCTGGGGTGTTGTTATTACCTGCGGTGATGGTGTGCAACCGTTCATTAATTAATTAACCGTATTTTAGGTGTTCAGGTTGCTGTGGGGAAGTCGAGCTCGGGTTAGACTCGAGTTGTCCTGAAGTTTCAACAGGACCTTTAGTACCGCTACTGTGGATAATGATGCAAGTGTTTGCAGCAATCCGGTTAAGCTTAAAACAGTTCAAAATATTATTTTGCGGCGCAGGACTGAACTTTCGGCCGTTGTAAGGGGTAACAGAAGTGGATTTTCAGCCTGAAGCCCCATCCAACAGCTAGAGCGAGGCCTGAGCACCTGTTTGGAGACATGTCTAGAAGGCTTAGGTTAACTAGTGGGCTTAGCATATCTCGACTTCGACAAAATCCTCAGTTATTGCAACAAGCCTATCTTTTCAAACTCCCATTGCAGTTTTCGTAAGCTCTATTCTTTTTCGCTGTGAACGAGAACGTGGTCGTGTGGAGCTATGCGTTTCTTAATTTCCTTTAAGCTAAATAAAAGTAACTGTAAAAGTCACAGTTGTTGGCAGCTCATTAATGAAGGCCTCTATTGGACGTCATTTTCTGTACGTGCTTCCTTCCCTCTGCAATGACAGCGTCCACAGTGAGTGAGAAGTAATCTGTTCGCATCTTGTGTGCGGCACATCATTCCAAAAGTCTTCCACTTCTGATTACGAAGCCCTGTGATTTGGTCTAACCGCGTGGGATTCTGTATTTTCCTCTCTTGTGTTTAGGTCCAACGAAACGAGCTCGTATGTCTCCAAGATTGAAGTTCAGCCCAAGTATTTTTGTGTTTTTCTCTTTGATTGAAAGTCATTTGTCTGGCTTCGTTTAATTACTTCGCTTTCATCAACTTCAGGTGATTGGAGTCCCGTGTTTTGCTGGTATGCAAGAGTATATGATTTTGTGCTCGGCTGTATTTTTCTGTGTTCCATAATGATTTCAACTTAGTACTTAGTCGCGCTAGTGAAGTCACGTCATCATCTGCATAGATGCTCTGCCTGCCTTCGCCATGTAATTAATTTTGCTACTGATATCTTAAGATGCTTGACAGGACTAAGTGCAAGTGCTGATCATTTCATTTCGAATAAAATAATAGCGATCAATTCAAAATTGTCTCTGACTCTTGGTTCTGTTATATTTTTGAGTCCCTAATTAGCGCTTTACTATACAGCACAAGTTACGAAATGGTTCTTCATTATACGAAAACTGTGGTCATGGCTGGCCTGTTTTGTTGCGGCGTGCCAATACCTGGAAAACGTCTAAGTGTGTGCAAATATATTTTCTTTTGAGGTATTTATGGTCCTATGGTTTGCCGGCATGGTTCGTAAGATCTAATACGTAATAAGTTCGTTTACTGATGGAGCTAAGACATTATACAGTAGATCTTGCTGCTACTCAGAGCAACTTTCTCTGTTGTGTACGTATTTGGGACCTATAGTGGATTGCGCCCATAATGTTTCTATATAAGCAAGGCTTAATTCATTTACCGGGATGGTACCTAGCGGGTGCATGCACTCCCTTTGCTGTGGAAGCGCCTCCGTTTTTTTCTTTGATTTCTTTGAAAACTTCGCCGCAGCTAGGCTAGACCCGGCTGTCAACAGTCACAGGATATGTTCTAACTCAATTTTACTCTGATTATGATATTTTCTTACAAGATTACTTTCTTCTGCCGTATTTTACGCTGAGGGAACGGCAAGAACAAAACCGGTCAAAGAAGCTTTGTCGCTCTTCATATTGTAGTTACCTCTCGATGATAGTAAATGTAAGATAATCTATGTAATTGTGGAAGAAATCATTCTACTTGCTCTATCGAACCAATGTCTTTAATGCCCATAAACAAATATCTGGTATACTTATCACTAAAATTTGTACCACAATCAATTTGTAACAATATATAAATAGAGAATCACTATTCATTTATAGGTAAACCAACATTTAACATTTCTCAAACAGAACAAAAGATTTTGATGAAAGTAAGCAAACTATACTCTGAATATACGGAAGAAAGTACTCATTCGACTAGACAGCACAGCTTGAGTAAATAGTCAAGAAAATATCTTAAGAAATTTAATATTACTTGCAATTTCCTCCAGTAAAGCTCAATATGATGTTGAGTTTGGGCTCCATTAATTCATTACCCTCCCTGTCGCATACGTCTGCGTTATGAAATCGCTGCGTATCCGCTGATAATGCGCTCTCCCGTTTTATAAAATTTTGTTTTAGATAGAGCATTTAATAACCGAGGTGGTGAAGGTAAAGCATTGTGTTCATTGGCCTCACTGTCGCCTGTAACCCTATGAATAAGGGAAGATCGCTAGATAAAGGTTTAATAGTCCCAAACTATGCATTGTTTAGGTTCTGGTTGGATGAAATTTGCATCAGCATTGGGTGGATGTGCGATACTGGAAGCCGTCGCCTCATGATAGCACGGGGCGTATCGCTGATACTGTGCTGATAATATGGCGTGAACGAACCTTCTACTTGCCGCTCCCCGAGGTATGGCGCTCTGCCCCCTTAGGTTCAAGCTAGCTGCTACTCCACTGTCTCACAAGGCTGGTAGTTACTTAGCTTCATGTTGGTTTCAACGAAATCCTACTTGGCTGCTAGGTGAGTTCCTTGTTTGTTTCAACGGAGAAAGGTTCCTGCAGCTGCTCCCCAACTGGGTTTCTAGACTCCTCCCCTCCCTCGGCTTACTAGCAAAGGCCTCTTTCACAGTTTGGCCATCGTCTAGTAATTTACCCGATATAGACTAGGCTGCGTTAACTTCTGCCACCTCCTACCCCATTTTCTTTTCACCTCCTTTCGCCTCACTGCTTCTCCAGACATAACCATGCACTGGTGTCAGGAGGCTGTGTCGCTCCTTTAGGAACAATAATTTTTATTGTGCTACCATATTCTAGCAACAGTGCGTGCATCACATGGTAACGAAAACTCACAATATTCCGTTTGAGATAGTGTATGTAGGTCGAAGAACCTGCTGTGATGGAAGATACTATCATCACATGTGCCCGCCTTATTGGTGCATCTCGCATTCAAAACCCGTTTTATTTTTTTAGGTATCGTGATTATTCACCCTTTATTAGCAACATGAAAATATTTACATTTTGATAACACTGGTGAGAAGACCCATACAAATGGATTTGTTCGACAGCAAAGAATGCCATGTGTCCCCTTCACGGTTAGTTTTCATCTAATACAAATGCACACCTACGAAGTTATTATTTAACATTTATCCTTCTAAAGTTGGCCCAGTAAGGTATACGTCTATTGTTTTATGCGCGGTATCGAGAGTGCTATGCTTACGTGAAATAAAAGTTCATTGCTTAATATTGCGTGTGAATATTCCTTTGTTACTTATTCACTGTAACTGTTTACTGTTTGGTTTGAAATTTCCCCGATATGACACGCGCTGTTTGCGTATTGGTTCTTGTTGGAGTTCTTATTATCAGTGAATGTTAAACTTTTACCTACTTCATGACGAGTGTAGCAGCATCAAGTAATAAGAAAAAATTCATTGCCAGTGAATGCCCCTTACATGTTTGTGTGTATTGCATTGTCTGTAGAAATGCATCATTGCGATATTTTCACAATTTTCTGTTTATTTATATTGTTTCCATCAGAGACATATCACAAATTCTCCCTTCTATTTCTATCAAAAAGATGCCTTCCTCAGAGGCGACGGATGTGCATAAATCGTTCAAGCGATGTTAAAATTTAGCCTAACTTTCTCCAACTTCACTGATCGCAAATCACGCCAATCCAAGTTTGGGATATGCATCTTCAAAACTTTGTTTCATTTTTAACGAGCATTTCGGAAATGTCGGCTCGATTGCTTCCTATGAGGCTAATTCGAAGCCGAGGAACAAGGGAAGTTTCCTGACATTACGTAGCTTCTGCCTCCCTCTCCCCTCCGTCGCAGCTTCGTTTCGCAAATTATCGTTGCGGAAACGAAAGCGTTGTCTGCGTGGGGTGTGTCTTGGCGGTTTTTTCTTAAAGGTAGTAGGCTTACACTAACACAATTTATCTTGCAGCATATCCAATGCATATCGAATTAACCACGAAATATTTTGCGCCAGTATATGCCTTAAAACTGATCATTTGCAGGCATGTCATGATCACTTTCCGAACAAAATGCGACTCAAATTGGTAACAGGTAATCTTTAGTTCGAGTCACATATATAGTTTGCAGTCATCAATGCACAGCTCCGAGGATACGAAGTTATCTCTGTAGCTCCTTACCCCATTCATCACATTCAGTGGGAAAATCTAATATCGTCTTCATTCTAGTAGCAGAAGAACAAGAAAAGACAACATGGTCGATTTTAAACTAGTATGATCGGCTGTATGTTAAATTCTGTTCTCGAAAGCGCCATCTGCCGGGAACGCTTGGAATCGCAGTGAAATTGTAGAGCGCATATTTATCTGACCGAGTGTATGAAATGACTCTGGTTAAATGTAAAGTCAACTTTACCACACACTCCAAATGGTAACTCCATTTGCAGTGATCTGCGCTACAGGAGAATGCCGGATAGGTCGAAAGGGATACTCTGCTGCAATCGACTACGTATGTCAGAGCTGTGGCGTTAAAAACGGAAGACTCGTATGACGACTGCAACCTCCCCGACCGTCCTCATTCCTGGCTAGCTTAGTGTTTTCTCAGTTGACTTCCAGGGTTAGAAATGCCGTCGCTATAATCCTGAGCATCGCAAGACTTCATCTCCCTGAATTAACCTCTGACTCCAAGACGACCAGCGTAGTGCTGTGTCTACTCTACCAGTGAGAGTAAAGGGAGTTAACCCGACTCCCTGTGGCCGTATATCAGTCATTAATTTCCTTGTTCTATTCCTGTACAATATGGCGACACCAAAGTGCAGACCTGGCATCAGCTAACCCGGCCAACCACATCCGTAACCCTTCACACTTTGGCGTGTCACCTGCGTTGCGGATATCCTAATATGTACCACACACCATGGCAACATTTCATTTAAGAATACTTACAATTCCCTTTAGTAACTGATATCGTAAGCCCATACACGAATTTACCATTTTTAATGGGCCACGTAATGCATACAAGTCCTTTGGTGACCTCCCGTGAGCAGCGCCGCACCGAACGTGTTAAACTTCCTGCACCTGATCATTTCTCTTGGCATACATGCTTGGCAAGCGTCGCTAGCGATTGGCCGTCTTTCACTCAACCAAATCAGGTCTATTCTGCCTCAGCTCTCTAACGGACAAGAAAAATTGTCCTCCAACAAAGCGCTATCGACGTTCTACGGATAGGAAAGCCGACACTGAGAGCTTCCTCGGAAACTTCCTTTGTAATCAGTGTACATCGTTGTGGCGATCACCTCTTGATTGATTGGAAACACCTTTACCTCTTCTGCGTTGCTTCTTCCTGTACGCAGCTCTTCCCGCCACTAAGGTTATTGAATATGAATAGTCTTCTTACCAGCTTCTTTATCGATGTATATGTATTGTAAGCCCACTATATTTATTTACCATCCATATTATAACATTTGTTTATCAGCTAGACACATTATTCGAGGCTGATAGGATTGCTACGATTAATTCTATACACTAAATGGGAAAGGGCCCAAAGCCAATATCCGTGCTTTAGTTTACGGCACTGTTATTTACAAACTGTTAATTAAATTTTATTTGATGTCCGTAAGAAATTTGAAATTTTTTGGGGCACTGGACGGACTATCATTTGACGGCAGGCACATACATCATTGTTATCGTGAAAATAAAGCTCCGCATCGGTCACTACGTAACTCTTTATGCGGCTAGAGTGCGTCGCAGCTACATGTCAAATAGCTTATAATTTTTCATGCTGAACGTTACTTATAAACAGGCTTGTTCATTTCCTGGACCCTCGAGCGAACGCAACACTGAGCTTCCCCGTACGTCTAGCGAATAAAGAAAAGTGTGTCTGACGCTAACTATCCAATACTTGTAATGACCCGAGGCATGATCAATCATTTAATTGTTGGAACATTGATTGATTCCAGGAAGCACGAAGCTTCCCTGAATAGTGTCATATTGATCGGCCTTCTGACTTGTACGCATCCCAGCACGTGAGGTGAAAATGAGTGTTGCTTCGTCAACCTCGCGCATGTATTGACGCTTTCGCGTGAGCTGCATCATCCTGGTCTACTGTGCCTGATTTATCAAACTGGCACAGTTGAGCCCTGGGTGCCATTCCTTTGCATTGAGTAAGACCAGCAGGCAGTTAGTACATTTTTGGACTGTACTGGTTAAGCTGGTGCCAAATATGGGGTTTTATTTGTCTCTTGTCTCTACTTCAGAATTTCCAAATATGCGCTTACTTTTTGGCTCCTGTTGGTTAAACTGATATGACTTGCAGACCGTTTGTGTCGGTAATATATATATCTTTGTGAGCTTATCTTTACCTCCGCCAAGGAGGTTATAATGTTGACGAGTTTTGCGGTCTATTTGTCTGCTACAAAGATCACTCAAAAAGTTATGGACGGATCTTTACGAAATTAACAGGGATTGTATGGCATGTTAGCAGGAATAGATTATAATCTTTTTGTGAAGATTCGTTCAACTGTTTGTTTGCGTGTCTACCTCATTATTTCTCAGTACCATAATTCATAAACTCAAGGACGGATTTTTATGATATTTTCATAAGTTGTTAGATATATCACGAAGAGTAAATGACCAAATTATTGTGATGATCTTCTGTCCGCTGTTTGTCTTTGTGTTTTATTTTATGTTTATTAGCAATATAACTCAAAAAGTTAGGAAAGGATCTTTATGAAATTTACAGGAATTGTTAGAAATGTTTAAAAAAGTACGAAATTTTGGCCATAACGGTCAGTCGGTTTGTGTGTTTGGCTAATGTTTGTAAAAAAATGTTTGACAAAAACCAACTCTAAAAGTTATGGACGGATCTTCTAAAAAAAACAGTTGCTGTTACTATTGTCAAAAGGCACAAATGACCAAATTGTGGCGCTGATAGAAATGAAGTCATCACTTCAGAATCAGTTTGAATTTTTTGTTGGCGTAGCATTGTTGGGTGGAGGTGTGTACCCTCAGATTGCTCTAGTTATGGCTGCTGCCAAAAAAAGTGGTAGTCACTACGTTAATGGGCGATTCCATGTGAGACACAGAGGACATTTACAGATTGATTTTTNAATGAAGTCATCACTTCAGAATCATTTTGAATTTTTTGTTGGCGTAGCATTGTTGGGTGGAGGTGTGTACCCTCAGATTGCTCTAGTTATGGCTGCTGCCAAAAAAAGTGGTAGTCACTACGTTAATGGGCGATTCCATGTGAGACATAGAGGACATTTACAGATTGATTTTTGATTTTAAAACTATTGAGAGGCTGTAAGACCTAGTAACTATATTTGGGTCAAATACGCTATGGTACCATGGGGCAGTATTACTAAGTGTCTACATTTGATCAAAAGATTTTAATGGGACATCCATGTGTCCCGTAAAGTAGAGGTAAAGTCAACTTCGACCGCCCCTCACACTGGTTTGTGCTGCGGATATAAGGCCCACTGGCCCCAGAGGACTAAGTGCGGCTGCAGCCGACCACATCAAGAACTATGGCGCCAATTTTAAAGAAGGTTCATATGATGTGCGCCCCCCCCCCCTTCCCCTTATCTCATCTCTGAGTAGGCAGGTACCCCCATGGCGTTCTGCACGCGTACAACTGCCGAGTCAGCACACCGGGATTAGCAAAGAGCTCGCGTGCCTGGATTGGCCTCGAACCAGCGATAGAAGGATTGTGAGCTGCGGACGTAAGCATGCTGTTACCGTGGGTACGACACGTTTGATTTTTCGCCTATTTGCATATAGCGAGGAACAAATACTTTTCCGAATTTTGCTTTCCTTCGTGTATTAAGATTATATTATTAGCTTCTGTTACTTGGTTTGCATTTTCTAGTTACCCTATTGAAAAGTAATTTGTGTGTTTTACGCCAAACCAAACGATTGGTAAATAATGCAACTGTTTAAAAACTTCATGCCATTTGCTTAGCCTCTGTAATGAAAGGTTGCCATGCAGTCATTACCATGTTACCGAATACCCGTTGTATTGTAGTCTCACTAGCACACCAGGTAACGTTACCAAACATATCCAATTTTCTCCAAATATCAGCCATCCCTCGCCTCTCGTTGGTCTTTTATAAGCTTGATTAGACAGCACGAGGTGGAAGCCCCGTTCGTGTAAATGCAGCATGAGCTTTGAACCTTTGATTATTCCTGGAACTGGCCCCACTTTATATAGAAGTCCTCTACAACGGGGTGAAGAATCGTCCCACTGCGGATACTATGCTGTGTTGTTGAACTCTGATTAATGAAACTAACGAACGGACTCATCGTTGCACGGAAGTTCGCAACGATGCATAAATATACCTTCGACGATGTGCCCCATATCAGGGTAAATTAAGCTTTGTGTTCGCTTCTCGAATCTGCATTGGGACTCTTTGTGAAGCTCGTAAAATCATGTAATCTATTCATATTCGATGTTATATTCTCTCAGATGCAAAATTTTGATTGTTGACTACTCTCTTTCATTAATTAGCGATTGCTATATTCGTCATTTACACTTCAAAGATCGTCGGGTAGGGATACACACAAGTTGCTAGAGTGGAGCATGATTTTTTCATCATTTCGTGTCGAAACGAAGTCAATTTTTAATGATGAGCTCAAATATTATATCTGCTGCATTTTTACGTACCAAAAGTGGTAGAAATCTCTTCAGTTAGGCATACCGCGATATGCTTTGCGTTAGTACCTCAAGAACTTATTATTTACAGTCATATCTCTTCTTACGTACAAAAATGCAATTCAAATTATACCTTATTTCGAGTTATACCCCAGCTGGAGTAAGACATGCATGTGGAGACAAAATGTTCTAAGGTTAATCAAATGACAAATAGCTACAGGACTTGTGTAAATAGAGATTTACTTGTGCATAGCGTTCCGAAGTTTTTTTTATCTAGTGTAACTAGTCCATATTTAGCTTTATGATTGTTTATCGAAGTGAAATACGTTTCATAGAGTAGTCAGATCTCTGATTAATGAAATTTGTTCTTAACGCAAGGCATGCCTATACATTTACGTGACTTCTCTTTCTTCTGATCGTCACAATATTTATCTAGTTCTGCAGCTGGAGTTAGAATTGGGTTGTTCAACCAGTACTATACCCTTATTGTATGTACTTGCATCGAGTGGGCAATTGCATATAGCTCCTCAGTCTCCGGAGCGCAC
>LQNS02278153.1:2168313-2201117 GCA_001587735.2 Parhyale hawaiensis
TCCTGACAAACCTTAAGCAACCAATATTGCCTCCACCAATCTCGACCTAAATATACTAATATCAACGTTATGTTCTGGTAGACATATCTACCATATTGTTTCATCATCCATAACCGACCTTAATCTCCATAATCACCATAATTTCCGACTGGGTAATGGTACAGTACGATTTTTACAAATCCATTTCGAGTCTGCAGAGCGCTTACAGTTAATTTCACATATTTAGTACATCTGTGGAAAAGTGCGAGCGGAAAGTCTGCATGCCTAGAGGTCATTATATATAGTATAGTTATTTAATTAACGTAAAATAATACTTCTTCTGGACGACGAATTTTATTTTTTCCAAGCTTTCGACATTCGCTGAGAATGTCGAAAGCTTGGTAAAAATAAAATTCGTCGTCCAGAAGAAGTATTATTTTACGTTAATTAAATACATGGAACCTGGATGTCCTTTATTTTCATCGAATAGTATAGTTAGTAGCACATTGTCAATATGTGACATTGTTTGGATCAAACTACTGCGTATTGCCCCTTGTTGTAGGTTGCAGATATAGAACTTGTCCCACTGTGTTTTTGTGTTTTTATCTTGCCACTCTATACAAACCTGAAATATGATTGGCCAGTGTTGCTCTTTTTAACATCCACGATCCGATCGATCTATCGATGTGTGTTCTATTTACTATACATGATCAAAAAGTACTACTGTATTACTTAATTGTATGTACTATAGCTCGCTACCCTTAAGAGTCGCAAGCTCTGCTTTGAATATTGCATTGCAACATCCCCACATTTGTGTTTGCACATTTTAATAACGTCGATGACGTACCTTCCTTCTTCTGTTTTCCTACAAGTCTATTACATCGCAGAGAGTGGGAATCGTGGCATGTTGTTTCATCTACAGTATTCTATTTGATTTTTTTTATATTTCTGCATCAACAGTATTGCATATTGTAACCAATTATCATTCACTCTGTTTCGGACTTTTTTCTTCTACTAAGAAGACTGGCGCCATATGTATCCATGGGTTTTCCTCGATTCCAATACATAATTATATTCGTTTCACCGCGACATGACTGCAACTTCTCGATAAAGAGCTTGATAAGAGACGGATCTCCTCAAGAGTATCGATAGCTCGAGATAAGATGTAGGTGTTAACCAGTAACTTATTACGAGCGTGGCGCGGCGAAATGACACATTTATTGATATGAGATTGTAGGCACCGTGTACGGTAGCGCCAATGTGATAAAAGATAAGAAACTGTATAATATGAATCGACTGCATAGGTAGCTGCATATTGCTAAAACTGCTTCTGTTTAGCGCCTAGGCGGCGTTAACGTGCGTGTTTTTGTCGATAATAGATAAGACTTTGTGTCCATGAAAATCTTTCTGTTTAGCGCACCCTGACTCTTCCGTTAGGTTCTACAAATCATTTGAAAAATCTGAGAGCTATCTCGGAACAAAGTAAACCCTTAGCTACCTACCTGTCGTACATTACCAACACATATCTTTACGCCGAATATAGTTTTCTTTTCTATCAAGTGTAATAAAAGTCGATTAGGAAGAATTCTACTCGCGCCTGATCACTCTATTTGAATGGCTTAATTATAATTCGTAACAGTGTCATTGGAAGTTTCACTCAGATTGTTAAACATTGCAGAACGCTTTCCTGAAATGCACAACGGCATTGTCGACTGCCTTCGACAGTGCTTTAGTATCTTTTGTTAAAAAGTAACCTGTCTTTTCGTAACGTACGCCGACATTATCGACAGCGTTTGCCTGGAAATTGTAGTCATTTACTAATCCGCTAGCGAAGGCTTCTCTCCGAAGTTGTTGTGTCAGTGGCGAAGCTACTACATATATCTCTAAGTAACATAATCATGCATGGAGCATCATGCACACGTCAAAGGTTTTTCTTTATAAAATACGGTGCCTTTATTACAGTCTTCTAGCAATAAGAACGGCCCCATACGCTGCAGTCAGAATACATTGCTTCTATTCCGACGATATTGTCACAATATTATAATCGTTTGCTGAAGCTCACCAAAGCCTTGGTCTAAATAATAGTCCTGCGGCATATAACAAAGGCCATTACCAAGATAATTTTTTAATCGTTTACCTGAAACCTCTCTAGAGGCTTTCCCCATATTATAATGCTGTGGCAATACCAAGGCCCTTCTTACAATATTATCGTTTGCTGAAGCGCCACCGAAGGCTTGCTCCAAACTATAATCATTCGCTGCAGCGTCACCGAAGGCTCGCCTGATTGAAAGCAAAAGCTTCCGATATTCTCAGGCAAGAAAAATGGTGCGCACAATTAGCGAAGACTCGCATTTCAACAGCGTCATCCCATATTATGAACTGCTATTTCTCAAAATCCATTAGTAACCTGTTGCCTCATCTAACGCGTACCCTAACAGCCGCAGTCGGGCCAATGCCTTATGTAATTCGCACTGGCTGACTCATTTACGGCCCTGTGACGTTTCTGTTACGATGTGTTAAGAGCTCCCCAGCTGCTTTTTGATGCCACTCCATGTACCATCAAAATTCTTGCGCAATTAAATAGAATAAATAGTGACAACAAACATGAAAAGAACACCTCATCTGGAAATGATCGGGTAGAGAATAATGTTTTATAAATTTAGCACAAAAACATATGTAATGGATGATGCAGAGTACCGACACCGCGCTCCATCAATGGATTTCTTCCTCGTTTGTTATTAAAGTGTCGATGTTCGGAGTGAAGAGAGAGGTGCCGGTCTCCGTCTATAGATCGGCGGTTCTTTGGATTTTACCGTGTTTGGACCACCATTTGATTC
The DNA here is from genome assembly GCA_001587735.2 of Parhyale hawaiensis. NCBI lineage: Eukaryota > Metazoa > Arthropoda > Malacostraca > Amphipoda > Hyalidae > Parhyale > Parhyale hawaiensis. Next base: position 2,171,130 of record LQNS02278153.1, read on the forward strand.
TCATTAATTTATATGGCATTGAGTCTCACTCCCGCAGCACCCGAGTAATTCAATAATGCCTCATATGTTGGTTTGTACAACAGTGTTTGTTTTGCTCGCCGTACTGTGCGTGTGATTCAACTAATATCTTCATGTGGTGCCGGCTATAAGACGCAGTATGCCAGAATTTCGATGATGGCTCAAAAAATACTAGTTTGTACGTTAGTGTCAATAAGCTTTAACTCTAAACTGCGATCATTAACTGCGATAATATTAAAAATTGTGTCGTAAATTTTTTTGTTCCCCGTTTGTGGTCAAGTTCTCCTGTCTATACACATATAACAATTGAATTTCTGTTTACTGGAGCGTTTTTGCTTTTTTTGTAGTCGAGGTGCAATTGCTCGAGCCACGTAATTGACGGCACCTGCATGTATACTTATGCTATTGATTAACTGTATCATCTCTTTTTTGATTTAGCTCTATTGGATGAAGAATATCATTCAATATTTCCCGTGCGCAGTTCGTATGTTGTTCTTAAGACTGAAATGTATTCGCATAGGCTTGTAGGTCTGCCTGCTGTCGACTATCTAATCTAGAATATCTCAACAACGTTAGGTATACATTTTTCGGTCCTTCGTATAGTGCCATTTTTTTTAAACGTTGTAGAATTTTTATTTTTATTTGCGTTGTCTTTTTTCATTTCATCACATTTTTCATAATCTGAAATTATAGAGGAGTAAACTTATTTCGTTTGGTCTGTGCTGTTAATTATGGGATTAGCTACTTTTGTGGTTTTAGAGCCGGAATACAGGTGATTTGTTTGTATTTTTGAAGCCGTCTAGCGAAGAGTTTACTCGTAGTTTCGAAACAACCTCCATGCATATCTATCGACTAGATTACTTCGCCTCTGCTTGCTTCCATCACGACCATCCCTGTCTGTATTGAAGCCAACCTGATTTTCTGCTTTGAATGCCTCCCCCGTTTCGTCACATCGGTTTCGGGGCAAAAACTCAGGCGCATTGAATGGCTGCGACACCGCACACTATGGCAGGCAGTTCTTAATAAATGATCTTATAGAACAAGAGTATGGGTTGCCAATACGCAAAATCAGGCGCAGCTTCAGCGAGCGTAATGTTCTGTAGGTATGCAAATGGACGTCGCTGCGGAGTCCATGCGTGCATTACTTTAGACGATCAGGATTTTCCGCATCGATACGTCATTATTCACTTCACAAACAATCGCAGCTGCTTTGGTAACTAAAGCTTCTGGTGACGTCGGGTTACCAACGGTTTTTCTTTAAGGTTAGAATAGCTCAAACGGTAATTTTATCTTTATTTTACTCTGGTTAATTTTTAAGTTTTACTTACCCGCGTATAGTCTTTACTGTTGACAGTGTTCAGTGTCATAACAGGCGGTAAATGGCATCGCTTTCATTTTGCTAATGGTGCACATTTCTGAAACACTGAAGGCTATCATAAGTTCAGTCGGCCAAGTGGATATACCAGCGGCCGAAGGTTTATTTATATTAATATATAACTTGTGGTAAACTACCTTCTATTGGCTGAGGATATTTTTCTTGCACCACTTGTGATCAAGCGTCTTCACAAGCTAATTAATTAATATAGATGATCAACTCATTTTTCGATTCATTTCTTTACCGAACATACTTAGTTCCGTCAAGAAGGACCATTTGGTTGCACTTAGTGCTATATCTACGAAAATCGATGAGCATTGTGGATGGTAAAGGGTTAGTGTGACGCCTTCTGCGGTCTACAATGGGCCAAAAGGCACGAACTGATCAGAATATGATGCTGCTAATGTTAAGCAGGCACCATCTGCTTTGGCCGGCCTCTGCAATGCTCGAGTATATTCTTCTTGCTTTGAATTAGTGCTCAGTTATGGGTGCCATATCCAAATGCGGACACTCGTACACTATTGTTGTGGCTTTTCAGTGTTTGCGTCCTTATTTGACAAAATAACAGTTCTTCGGTAGCACTCGACTGCAACCAAGAGGGAATCCTTTTAACGAATCTACAGGGTCGAGCCCAATACGACTTGATGGCAAAAGGAGGGTTTTCCTTCACTTTAGTCATTGCTTTAGTATGCTAATTTTCATATATCACAAGTGCATTGATGTATTTTCGGTAGCCCTGAAACGATGCCCTGGATGGCCTGAGGTCATCAGCTGAAGATGATGTCGTCTTTTTCAGTCGGATGGACGTACTTGGAAAGTCTCCAGCCTTGACTTGTAGCAGTCGCGCCGCATTGCTCCTACTGGCATTATCGCATCTGTCTTGCCTGTGATGATCTATAGTCTGGATGAATGTGACCGCACAAGCAGCGTTCAGAGAGCAATTAGTTTCTGGTAGCCATGGACTGTCGTCGTTTTAATACCACTAACTGCTAATGATTTTATAGCAATGACTTGCACGAATACCGTCGCTTGGAAAAAAGCTAGAGGTGCCCTCCTCTGAGTTCCGTGGAACGTCCGTCTGCTATTTTTTCGTGCCTGCCAAGTTTTTCCGAAATTGTGCAGCCTGCTTTTTTAGTCTGATAATAAACAAGTTGCTTCATTTTCAATTGCTTCCACTATTCTTTCTTTTTTATTGTTCACGTGTCTTCGAAAATATAAGTATGTTGTAGGGTGTAAATGAACTTTGAATCGTCTCTACGTATATTATCGACTGAACGGTCTAAGGTTTTTGCTGCGTACTGCGACCTAATCAATCATCCATGGACGTTTGACCGACTTAGCTACAATTTCTGAAAGAATATATCGTTCGGAGAAACAATCAGTCCGTGTTATGCGAGCTATTCTTATGGGCCCCTAAAAAGTGAACGATTCGGTATTGCGAGAGTCTGAAGCGTTGTTTTAAAGATACAGTTTGTTAACTGCTCGTGACACTGCATTAGAGAAGCCTTCTGTGTACGCACATTGTTTGGTGTAATTAAAGCGGGCATTCACTCATGTGTAACCGAGCCACTTATTTATTGGTTTCCGCCTGTTGTTAGCTCTGCAAAAACTGCCCTAAAAACCATTTGATCTTAAACAAATCCTCACTTTGATACTTCACTGTCATCAGGTTCTATATTTCTCTGTTGGTTTTTGTCTAATTTCTCTCCCATGACAATGCTCAGAGACCGTCTGTATGCCGTGAGCGGGCAGCCTGCGCAACTATACGACACAAGCATGTTTTTTTCCTCCCTTCAAAGTGAAGGTAAATGCACTACCTAATTACTCGCACTCTACAACCTCACGAGACAAAAGCATCCGTACACCAACACGTGAAGAACGCCTTGTCACAGCTCATTTTTTCTCGCATCTAAATTATGCCACGTTTTGTGCAATTGTTTACCTTTTGTCCTCTACGTGAAGTGTAGTTCTCGAATCCCAATCTAGTCCATGGGCAGCAGTGCGGATCTGTTATGAACTTCACTTGTTCTTTGGTATTGTACGAGTAATGTTGGACATGCCAGCTGAGGGTTGCTTGTTGCGCTTACAGATTTTAGATATCATTTTCCGTTATTTTAACAGAAACATTTCAGATTTTCGATGTAATGATAAAAACTGGAGTCACTACGAAGCTAACGATATGGGTTCTTAGCATATCATTCTATAAAATCACCAAACAAAGAGTTTGTTTGTGACAATGTTTATTACGTGTTAGTAGCTAAACGCAACATGCTCATTTGCGTTGCTTATTATACTCATAATAAAGTAAGTTCAGAATTATTAGTGATCTAATTTTTTTCCCAATGCCGTCTGGTTTGACGTTCTTTGGTTTTCGCTCGGTCTGAAAGCCAGTCTTTAAACTAGAAGTTGAAAACGAGGTAATCGGTTAGTGATCGTTTTTCTAGTGTGAATATTTTCTATTGATCCGTAGTCAACGTGTGCTCGTGATTCTGATACAAACAGATGCGAAGCTCATCTCGATGAATGTTTCTGTCAACTTAACAAACGCACAAGTGACCAAGATAAGAAATACTAAAGGATTGGCGGTATTCTTCCGCCAAGATTTCAAAAGTTGGTGGCAGTGTTTCATGAATATTTTCACGTTATTTGTAGTAAGGAACTCGGCAAGTTTTATGAGTTTGAACGCTCCCAAGATACTGCTGTGAAACTTGTACAATCATGCTAAAGGCCAGACAAGTTTTCCTTAGCCTACCGGAGACGAATTCTGTTCTTGCTAAATTGAAAATTCTTTACTGAGAGTTGGAACAATTAAGTAAAGAACTCCCTGCACCCGTGTCCTTCTGGCGCGAAAAATTTGTTGTAGAATTATACTGGTTTATTAAGATCTTTGATACTTGATATTTCTGTGTTATATTTACATATATATAAATCTTTGAACATCATCCGATTCTGTGTGTAATTTTGTTTCCATTGCGAATGCTTCTCAAGATGCAGCGGCCCACAATCCACGCTTTAAATTGCAACGTCCCATTTTTTGATGCGTACTTTTTTCTGTTCGAGTAAAACTCAAATGTAATAATATTCATTAACAATTTCTTATCTCAGAAGTAAATATAGTTCTACTCTATGTGTCTTTGGTATGCCATTAAAATAAACTCCATTTTGGGACGCTTCCGACGGTAGGTATAACGCCATAAAACATTACAAGATACAAACGTTAATTGTTTTGTACGAAATCGTTGTGATTTAATTATTATTTTTAAAGGGTAAATAGCAGTATACAAACACGCTATATATCGTTGTCAAATACGATTAGGCACAATTTAATAATCAAGATGGATTTAAACGCGTTATGATATTGGTATATTGGCGCTTCATAGTGTAATAAAATCAGAGCAATGGGAAGGCCCGTTGAAATTCGTCGACATACCTCTAAAGTTTCACCATCACACCTAAAAATGAACGTCCTTAGCGCTGAAACACATAAGAAATACATAAAAGATTAGACAGTGCCTTATGGAGACAAGTACTCTCTGTTCCAGGTCTGGTTTAAAAATTAGGCTTTTCATCGAATGACAAAAATGTCTCGGGCTTTAACCGAAATTGATCCAATGGGGCGCAGGCAGGCACAGGTGATGTGCGCAGAAGAATCTTGTCTCTGCGAGGATTCTTTCTTCCCAAAGACTCGCGGATCTGGTCCAGTGGTCGCCTAAGTGCAAAACTGCTGAGTCACGCACCAAATTCAACTTGAATAAACGGATTTGGACTCAATACCAAAATGGCGTCAATTAGGTTGGCTCTCGTGGCCGTCTGAGCCACCGCGAGGTGTCATTCCAATTGGTCGGGTTCTGGCAAAACTAAAATTCGTGATCATTAAATTAAAGGTGCGTTCCAAATGCAATAAAATAAGTTGAATACAGCATCTGTGTCATGCAGTGCACTATATGTAGGGAAAGTGGTAGGTTGTTTTCTATCGATGATTTCCATGTAACATCTACCGCATTTTTTTAAACCTTACTGAAGTGAAGTGGAATGTTACACGTACGTAGCCGTAGCTGTTTTGTATCTTTAACCTTAGGGTTACGCAGCTACTTTACATACTAACTGTTATCCTTACCCCTAAATATCAACTCCTCTACGCTTGTTGGAAGTCCAAATTTAGCCTCAGTTCCTGACTGTTTTCAGACAATTTTTATTTTCGCTGTTGAAATTTTTCACACAGTTTTGCCAAATGGGTAAGCATGAGTCGCGACTCGGTTTGCTCCGGGCTCCTACATGTATCGTTCAGGTAATATTTTAATTTCGGTTCTGACAAACAACAACACATTATTATATCTTTTACCTTGTTAAAGAGAACAATACATCCAATATAATTCAATTTCCCTTACGTTATACTTACGTAACTCGTGCTGCTGCAAAATACTTGTGTCAAGCATGCGGCTCTTCACATTTGATTACATATCCCTTGATGCCCCGAGCACTCCAGCAGCTTATAATGTGTCTCCTGCACCCAAACTTGCGTTACCCTAAAATGAGACGGTATTGCGTTACACTGCACTGCAGCTGCTCTATGCGAGCCCTACGCAGCGCCCAATTACAGGAAAATGGAGAGCACGTTTCTGATCACGTAAATGTATCCTTTACACAGGACACTTTTTTTTACTCGAGCCCGTGTTTCGAAACGCTTAGAGCGACGATTTGCCCGCTGCAAACCGACGCCCCTTGCATATTATAACCGCAAACCAACAATCAAGAATTGGTTTCGTGTTATCCCAATGAAGGTTTCGGATATCGCAGCTCAAAGTTTGGTGATCGTGCCCACTCTAATGGTCGGGCATCCAAATGTCAAAGTGATGGATCACCCTTCCTTTGACTTCTTTGATGACTCCTAAAGTCACTACCTATGCCTTTTCACAACCCCTTCGGAGTTTTTACAGGCCCAAAGGAAATGCATGGCTCCGGAGAAGAGAAATGATATCGTCCAACTATGAATTTATCCCATGCATGTTCCTCCCATGAACAAAAATAGGAACAATCTAAACCTGATGACCACTGTATTGAGACTAAAGTAGTTATGAGTAGTGTAGACTTATCATTGCTCAGAATTGTTCTGGTAATTTACCTGTTATCCAGTGGACTAATTTTATTCCTTATTGTTTTTTTTATTTCGAATGAAGTGTAATTGCGGTCGACAATTTTTCACGTAGTGGAGGTGTGCTTTTTGCTACTTAACTTTTGTATTGGTATTTTAAATTTTTATAATTGCGTTGCTCAATAGCTATAGCTGTATACATCGCTCTAAATTTTCTGGTTTAATTCAGTATCTAGCTTGTTCTTATAATTTATAGGGCCGCATACAAACTGTATTTATCCTAAAGTTTACGAGCGATATATACATACGGAATTATTCAAAGCTGAATAGCTCGGCACATTACTGTCTGGCAATTACCATAAGATCTTCAACGAAGTGTCTGGCTTGAAAATTCTTCAGATTTCCTTCCCTGAACCTTATCAAAGAGTATTGATGATAGTAATTGATTGTGTCTATAGAGCAGACTCCTTTTTTCATCCATCCCCGCGCAAGGGTCAGTTTGACGATGGTCAGAAAACTGTCACAGCACTCGATCATTGCTCGGGTAACACAACTAAAAATGACTGAGACATTGACGGTTCGTTGGAGTCCGATTATCATAGTCAATGATAGAAATAACGTGTAATGATCGCTTGAAAAAACTCGCTGTATGCCAGCTGATGGCTAGACTCAGCACGGGAACTTTTTATTGAAGCTTCTAACGTTAAAGGAACGAGGACTTTTGACAGGATTGAAGTGTACATGCGGGCAAGCCGATCATTATAGCTTGCGCCCGGTAACCTGAGAGGGCCATCATACAACTGAAACAGGATAAAAAACATCCGGGACAATACACTAAATTGCCTGGAATGATGTACGCAGCATGTGCGGCCGATACACAGGAAATATTTTCTGACGGATTATCCGCATCGGTGGCGAATGCAAATATGATACCTACATACAGTACGCTATAAATTGCTTGCAATGATGATACGCAGCATGTGCGGCCGATACACAGGAAATATTTTTTAAGCGGTAATTCAACAGATTATCCGTATCGGTGCTGCATGCAAACGTGGCATTTCTGTGGAGAACACCTTCTCAGACTTGTTACTATGTTATTTGTTCGGCCTATCCAGACCAGGCAGGAATTGTAGGAGTGAAATAGACGAGCACTTTTTGAAGTTTATATTTTTTGTGATAATGAAATTCGAATGATGTACAATTGCTGAAGCAATGATATTCTTAAGGACACATTACTTCGCTTTCGTAGCATGTTACTTTCGATAAATTTCTCCTTTCATTTATGGTGTAATTTTAGGCGCTTATTTTTTATATCGTCTGGATTTAGTGGAGCGTAAAGTAGAACTGCAATATAATGACTCCTCTCCTCTGAAAATTTTTTTTACCTTACATATGCCAGTGAAATGATACCTCCGTTTCATTTGTTTTTATACTTTCTTCTAACTTTATGATTTCTCTCAGGCATTTTTTCCTTTCGACTCCCGTCACACTACAAATTAGTATTGCAGTTGTCTCACATTCCGAAGGTAGTGGCATTTCGTAACCCGAATTTTTGTTTCGTTGCTGAAAGCGGTTCACTTGTAAATAATTCCAACTGCAGAGGTATACTGTAGGCATACCGTGCTCGTGAGTAATCACATTATTTGTGTCCCGTGTGGTCGAATAACAAAATGCTTTCAGACAACGAATAGCTATATCTTTTTGTGTTATCTGTATATTGCGGTTTGTATAACGATTTCTTTGTTCCGTCATGGCGTATAAAACAGGTCATATGGTGAGGTTACTTTAAAGGCTCTTCCGCCCTTATTAGGGGAGTCGAGCTAGGTTACCTGTTTTATTTTTAATGTTATTTTTCTAACTTTTGCGAATAATAGCTCTACCTTTCTTTTTTTTTTCGTCGTTTAGTATTTCTCTGGCTGATGATCGGTATTTGTTTCCATTCGTTTTATTTCAACGTGCTGCATGTTTCTTTACTTTTTCTCTTTTGATATACCACGTCGTGTGCAATGATGTTTTCACCCGTCAATTCATTGTTTAAACCTTTCCTTTGTACTTTGGGATTAACACTATCTGGAACTCTGCGTATACGGTACCCCACGAGGGAAGGACGACTATCGCGCAGTGGCAGAACGTTTGACCGCCAGCCTCTTGCGCGCAAGTACGGAGGATCAACCCTCTATGCTAGACAAGTGAGTTCTTGGGGTGTTTAGCTTGCTGAGTCAGTATTTCCAATATTCAGACCCTATTGCGGGGGTACTGACCCTAACCAGAAATGAATATTGTTGGGGACACAGTTGTCGCATGAGGCTTCTGTTTCAGACAAGCTACATATGATCGACTGCAGCTGTGTATTCCTTTGTAACCAGCTGACATCTACTTGCATCCCGAACAAGGGCATGTGGATTTCTCATTTCAGATGTGCGCTCAAGTTAATTTTAACGTTCATCACCTGCTCGCAGTGATGATTTTTGAAATGTTAGCGTATGGTGCAGTCTAACACACAACCATGGCTCACCGGGCTTCGTCTGAAAGGTAATAAAACCGATGTGTATGTATCTGTTCATTTGTGTTGCTCTCCATTTTTTGTCGCTCTTCAAGAAAACAGACGCAAATTAAGCCAGGTTGGAGACTGCGGCCATTGATCCTGTTACGCTTCGTTGAAAACTGATCGCTTGAAAATAGACCAGGTTGCAAATGATGGCAAACATATGATAATATATTCGAATGCATCTCTTGCTTCACCCACAAGGATATACAATCAATGTAGATGCATACAGATTCTCTTAACACTCTCATGCATCGAGATTTGTACTATCTTTTGAATTTTCTCACATCCAAATTCCAGCTGTTGTGAGTTCACGCTCAAGCTCAAATCGAGTGTAGATGCAGCGCGTGACTGCAGCAGAACTTTTCTCCAATTTGATTTCTTCCTTTAACAACACAGTTTTTTTTCTTGAGCAAACAAAAAAAATGAGACTTTAGTAAACAAACAAAAAAGTTAGGCTTATGTACCATCGCGTATCGTGAATACCGAACTCTGTTAATATCAGGAATGACGCTCGACTGCAGGTTAAAAAAATGCTTTTCAGCGTATCACAAAAGGGAAGGTTTGCGTTGTTCAACAGAATTAGGCCATGGCTGCTAATCAAAACCATGCAGTTAAAAACCGGGGTGTGTTTATACAGTTTTCATTTCGTGTCAAGTCTTAACGAAATATATAAGCGAAAGATAGGCCATGTTGTAGATTTTGTTGGTATGTTGCGTTTCCATGGAAATCGATGCGAGAAAATTCTATCAGGTTGTAAGAGTTGGTAAGGTGGGAATCTTAATCCTGAATGCTAATATCCTTAAGCAATGAAGACATTTACAGCTTCTCTTAGCGCTACCATGGAGTCTGATTTTCATTACTGTCTCTATACACTGAAACTATATTTGCTCTTAGTTCACGACGTATAAATTGAGCACATAATTAAAGAAGCACAGAAGGCTTGCGGTGCAGTAGACTTAGCAATTATTTTTTCCAGCTTGCTTTATTTCATTAACGAAGCAGTTGTCGCTTTGAGCGCAAAAACTTCAATGTACTGCAGTTGTATCATGCCGTATACAGAATACGCGGCGGGAATTGAATCAAGTTCAGAGATGTTTCGCTGCTTATTAATATAAGCTGATTTTTTCACATATCTTCTAAGGGACGTACGAAGTGTGTTGCCGAGATCTTTCAGAATATGCTTTAGAAGGATATTAGTAACAAAAGTATGATCAATGAGAAAGTCATCACTGATGCATCGTTGTCATTTCTTTGCAGCTTGGACACTCTAGTCTCTAATGGTCCTACAAGTTGTCAGGTGCAGAGCATCCTATATACATAAGCAAATTGGTAACAAAATTATAATCAATGGAGACACATCGACACCACATATTCTGTGCCGTCAGTTTTGACTGTCGGGTACACTCAAACTAAATACGGTGCACATAGCTAGATTTCTTATAGCAGCTAGCATCAGATTCGTTCTGGATGAGTTGTTTAGTACATGAGTTGTCGAGTATCTCGTGCGTGCGTACTATTTTGACTACGCAGATATTTAGTTACCTTATAGCTACGTAGCTTAACAATTTGTTCTAGTAACGGGGTCGCCAGTGGCAGTTCCAGACTGCTGGCCCACTCACCCATGGAACATCTCCACACCCAGCGACCCCTCGTTCTCCTTGTCCCTGAAAAACCACAACTCCAGATCCAGGAAGAACATGCGCTGTGTCGCATATTGTTTACATCGGCGATTGCAAAAATCTATGCGATTGGCTGCATCAGAATGTCTGATGACGAGCGTGCCTGCGGTATCATGCATCGAAGGTTATGTTGCTGCATACATAGACAATGGATTGCATTGGCGCTCACAAGGACGAGGACGATGTTTATCATGAACAGGACTGTATATGTGCGTCTTCTGCACCAGAAACCCACCCATTGTGATCGGAAGCAGACCATCATATATAATGAGATTGCATTGGTAATATAGTTCCCGCTAAAGTTATTGATGGCTATATGTGGCACTTTTTTGTGCCAAAGAAAAATGCCTCACTCCCTAATTTTAAGGCACATTATTTAAATACGGCAGAATTTTTCTCCGTAATAATAGTTATCCGATGACACAGTTTTACGGGTGATATTTTTCAGCTGAATTTATAATTTTTGTGAGGCAATCTTTAGTGTCAGAGGAAAGTTACCGTACCTGTTTCTGAGATAGAACATTTTTACGATAATAGTGGAATTTTTTACCATATCTAGTATAGTCATTGCAGACTGCTTCCGTGACCCGTAAAACTATCGCAGAGGTGAAATGTTTCCTCTGTGAAGTTATTGATGGTTATGTAGCGTTTTCTATTTTGGCCCTCATTTCAAAACAGAATGTTTTTACCACACGTCAATGTCAACAAAAAAAGTCGCCAAACTTGCGAACTATCATTTTATATGACTCCGTTTCCCCGATAGTGATTTTTGCCGTAAATTGATGTTCATGAGACAATATTTTTTTCTAAAAAAAAAACAGTGGCGTTGAAACAAAAAAATTTTGAGTATCGGCTGATTGTAAAATTTTTCACAATATAGTGGCTAACGTCTAGTGTTAGTTTTCCGCTGCAGTTACTTATTGGTATCTGACGTAGTCATTTGTTCTGGGTAAAATGTATCATATCTTGTATGAGTCATAAAGTTTTAGCAGATACACATTAATTAGGTTTTCATGTAGGTACATATATACGTATATATTTACATATATGGGGCAAGCGACACGTACATTTCACTGCGGCAAACAACGATTAATTGATACTCTATTGGCGACAGGACCAGCTCTACTCGTGTGTCCGAGGAATGTCTGTTCGAAGTACAGTGCCTCCGAGACTCATGTCGTGGAGTTTGTGCTGTGCTGCAGGCTATGAATTCCCGCGAGGACTCCCGATTTTCTCATAGCAATACATTTTTGTGTCACTGACGATAAATGAAGCAAACGCGAACCCTTCAATAGAATCAGTGAAAATCTTATCACTAACACACATGACTGGTATAAGTTACGAAATTAATAGACGAACATGTACTGATCATTACTTCTCAAATTTGACTGAACATTGAATCAATGCAAATGATCGAAGTTCAGGGTAAATAAAATTAAGAACTGGAATTTATTGTAAAATAATAACGTTTCAGTTTGAAAAATGTGAAGTTAATTCATAGCCCCCCCTCAGGAGGATATTATAGCGGTCCTATTCCTGTCAGAACGTCTATAAGTTTCACGACTCTACGGGCTATCTCAAGTGACTTTTTGCAGGGGTTGTTGCATTTATTGGCCTACAGTTTCTGTTGATAAGGTTAGTTTTTAAGATTAGGTAGGTGCTCTGTATTAGCTCTGCTGCTCTGTGACGTGGGCCACCGATGGTGGTATGTGACCCATCCCATGAGTCATCTATACCTACTCTCGCGTTGGGAGCCACGGAAGGAGCCCGCCGCACGAATGTTTCTTTCTTCTGTCTTCTTCTCTTCTTTTTTTTTCTTCATATGCTTTGCACATTGGCCATTTGGAGACAAAAACTCACCTGACTTCGTATATAACTTGAGAGTTTCCGGCAGAGAAGCAGAGATGAAATTCACTGGTACGCGTGGTGCCGAAGAAGTTGATATCTCCGAAGCGTTAGTTAGCCATCTTTCTCTACTAATTCTTACTTCCTAACCTCCGAGATTTTATACAATTTATCGATTATCTTGAAATACATATCAGTAATCTTAAATTGAAAGCAATGGTTTATTTCTAAATTAAATTTCGTTTACTTTTATTAAAAAACAACGAATTTTACAGAATAAACTGTAGTTATTTTAATTTGAGGGTGAATAAGTGTAGTATTGACATCATGCCAGACGCCGTTCCCCCTATCACCATGTATTAGGCTCCAATACGTAATTTTCTCACTACTCAGTATACAGGAAACGTACGAAATGTAAACTGCACTTCTACATGCATGCCTACCCTCGCCTGAGACCACACAACGCGTTGTGTTCAGCTCTCAACGGAAGCCCAGGAACCTATAGGAACTTCAATTATTTCTAGAAGCCATCGCTGTACTTACTGCAGTTCAGCATATGATCATGCTCAGAGTCTCCCGTTTTTCTTGCAGCTTTTCAGCTAGGCAGGTAATACTTTAGGTAATAGCTCAACGGTAACAAAGGTACTTTTTATATCACGTTCTCAGTTGCCGGTCAAATTTTTTATGTTACTGATAAAATTTTCAATTGTGACGGTAAATTATACCAGCATTATAGGATCGCTCATTCTACACCAAGATTGATGATCACTTTTGCATCAATGCTTTAAATAAAGAGAAAAAAAACTACTTAACTTGTCCAATATGCCGCTCGAGTCTATCGATCCATGCGTAACTTTCGCCTGTGTGTGGTACTAGTGAAGTTAGCTCAACTGAAACAGAACGCTGCTAATTATAAGGCCTCTCTATGAAATTCTGCATTACAGGTGGCGTGAGAGAGATATATCAAATGTGTACGTCTGCCTTCAAAGAATTTGGACAGTACAAAACTATAAGTTGGAGCTGCTATATCAAGGCGAGTGTAGGGGATGCCGCCTGTAGGGCTATATAGCCAAGCGTGCCAATCGATCTCACCTCTAATAACAAAAGTCCCGGTGCCATATAGCCCTGTCTGTCCCATATTTACCAGCGGTACAGCACCATATCCCTCTCTGTGTACTCAGGCCCTCCCTAACCCATCATCTCAATAAAACCACATTTTTATCGAATACCTCCAAGCCGCCGCACCGAGTTTTTTCTCTCGCATGGCGTATACATACAAATAACCTCCAATTAACGGTCCCCTTCCCTTCGATAATCTCCCTCAGCTCGCTAACGTTAAGCTTAACAAGCGACGCGATCGTCTAGCTCTGTCTCGTCGCTCGATCTCTATAGCTGTCCCATCATTTGCTTCACACTCTCATCTCTTCGTCATGCAATTACATTTTTCACATCTTCTTTGTTCCCTTGCTTTACAAATGTCATCGTTTATATACTTGGCACCTTGAACTTCTTTGAAGTGTGGGTTACAAACAGCATATATTTATCTATGTTTTAATATGCCGATAAATTATATTGCTGGTGATCTAGCGTTGCACAGTTAAATATTTCGTATGCTTTCTACGAAGTTGATTAATTGATATCTCTGTTTAACAAGAGTAACTATATAGGTATGTGATTATAGACAAGGTTGTAGTCATGTAATTAAATGAGGGGTAAATGTATATTATACAAACTGCTCTGTAATTAGAACCAATGAAGTAGGAACGCCGCACGTTAAACTGCTAAATTGCTGGTTTTGCGATGTGGAAATCTTGATGCATAGCTTGTTTCATTTTCGTTTTCCAATTTTTCATGGCTCTTGCTTCTATTTCCTGAGACATTTCGAGGCATTACTTTCAGCCGTGTTGTCCAGCTAGCTTATTTACGTTTCCAAATATATTTGTACTAAAACTATCATATGTGAGAGTATTAATATCAGATACTTTGTATTTCTTGGCTCGTCTTCTGACAGGTTTTATCCGAACATCAATGAATATCATTCCCCACTGGTCGTTGTTACGCATTTTCGTGACTCATGCATATTGTAATGTCATGTGGTCACCTCATATAAGAGCATTGTCTCAAGAACTTTATCTTGGATTATTTTATACGCGTTCCGCTTCTATCTAAAAATAATGCTCGTTCTCTCGTGAGTTTGCTTCATACACTGACATTTTGCCCTCTTTGTTCTATGGCACTGAAACCCGATTTCTAGCGTTGTTCTCGTCGTAGCTAATCGTATTCAGATGGGCAATGCTATATGACCTGCATCTGTTGTGAGTCACCTTAGCAACACTCCTATCGCCCGCCTTCACGTTATACCTGCAAATGTTCCACGTGCGTCATACCTACTGCCAACGTGTGAATAATATTGTCTTGTTCCTCCGTTTTTGGCTCTGATTTTATTTTTTGCGTCGTCATGGAGATTCGTCGGCTGCTTGCAAAAATCTCACGGATGTAAGTATTCTTAGCCTAGTCAGAGAAGATTTATTCCCCATCCGATTAGAATACAGACAGTACTATTACTTTGTCACTCCTTTGTTTGTTTCGGTTCCGTTTCGTGAGCAATGCCGGAGCCTCTCGCCTCTCATGCACAATGCTTGCAAATCTCACGGAGGGAAGTCAGTATTTTGAGTCTCCTGTGGTCATGCAAAGCTTGCAAGTCGATCGAGAGTCAGTGAAGCTTCTGCCGCCGCCTCCTCCTCGCTCTATAAGGAGACAAAAAAAAGACACGGAATCGGAGGCACCGTATTGGTTGGTTTCCATCAGCCAAGCGATCAGCAGGCGGGCCCTTTCATCCTACCGAACAGCGGCCTCGCTTTTCCATACACCACCAACTTACTATTTCCCCGTAAATCTTATCGAATCCTTCTTTTTCCTACTCGATTGTCTCACATGCTGCAGCTTTCCTCAAGCCTCTTGGCATGCTCTTGGTTTGGTGGGAATGAAAGAGAATGTGTGAGGCAGCGGGTGCTGTACGCGTCAGTAGAGTATTTCCTTAGCCTCCTGCTGCTGTAGTTAGCTGCGGCTGCCTCCGCCGCCGGCCGTAACGCGAGCAGGCGACGGAAAGAGTCACAGCAGTACTTGATCTGACGGCGACGAGCGATAACCACTGTACTCTAGGGGTGCTCTGCTGGCTACACGCGCCTCCGTCTCATAGCCTGTGCAAACTCCAAGGAACTTTCTCGCCAAACGTCCCATATCTGTGAACGTTTCTAAGCTGCACGCACTCCTTGCATAGCATCAGTTAAAATTGTAGTTGATACTGACATTGCTTTCTAGCCTCTGATTTGAAGGTTGTAATAACTTGAAGTTTTTCTACCCAGATCGATGTTGAAAATTCTCGTGTTGTACTCGTTGCTTTCGTGACTTCATCAGAACTGTATTCTGAAACTGTTTCTACTTTTGTAAACTTTTTTGTGCTTTATACTGGAAGTTGTTCGGAGATTGAAACCAATAGTATTTCCCCTGAGTTAAGTTTGATCTTGAAGTCAAAACATTTACACATCGATTGCCACTGAAAGTTGGTTGCGATGTTGGAAATCCTTCAGTTCCTGCGTTACGGTGAGTCCATAATTATAATTTCTTTGCTGTGCATTTAATGTTTTATACTCAATTCTTTTGTATTCACGAGAAGCATTTAGCGTCTATGGGTTATCAACCCTGTTATTTCTCATCTAACTTTTTTCAAGCCGTGCTTACTATTTGTTATTATATCCCCATGCCAGCACGCATAGCTTCAGCAGCTATAAAATGGAAAGAAATTCGTTGTGTTTATTTGCAAAGCAAAAAGGTGGGCTTGTGTTGAGGTCGAGTATGATCTATATTGTATAAAACTCTGAATTGAACATTGCGAGTTACGCTATTTAGTAGAGCTGAATTCACTTCAAAAACTGCATTTTGCTAGCGTGCCTCAATTTGATGTCAATTTAAAAAAACGGAAACGTGACTTTTTCACCTACATCCACGTGTTCTTTTTTTTCGCGTTATTTGCACCTCCCATGTACTGACTTTTTTTTTACTGTGGTGGTCACAGTACCGTCTACCCTCAAAATAGAACTTCGTAGGCTATACATAGACATATCCAAATATTGGCTCTCTTAATATAGCACTCACAGTGCCTTACACTCGCTAACAAAACAAGACGCTGCGTACATCAAGACAGATCTGCTTGAAGGCATTGGGTACAATGGTGGTAACTATACTTTATCCACAAAACATAACTGGACTCACAAAACTACCCTTAGTGGACGCACTGCTGCAGATGCGTTCAGTCTCGAACTTGGTGTGTTCTCCTTACTTCTCTGCTCTGACACGGCACCACTGGCGCCACCTATTGAGCGAGCAAGGCAGCTCTCGAGAGAGAGGCAGGAGGAGTATTATCTTCGCTGAGAGCCAGGCTGCGCCCCTGCGCTTCTGTTGCAATATAACTGACGTTCTGGTTAAAATTCAATAAATTACATTATTACTGAAATTTTGTTGGCAAGTTAGTACTGTATAAGATTTTTTGTTTTGTGTCTCTTTGGAACGAAAATATGGCTTCTCATCAATGCCAAGTCTCTCTTCAATTAATTGAGGAAGTATTTTTTATGTGGTGTGAAATATGTCTGTACATTTTGCGAAACTTGGTACGATAAATCACTTCTGACCGGAAATGTTCGCATATCACCCACAGTCTGGGAGCTGGCGACGTTCAACAATTACCCTGCATTACACTGCTATTAACCATTGGTAAAGCGAGTCTTCTAACCTCATTGATTTTACAGTTCTCCAAGAGCACCTCAGAATCATTTCAGTTGCGAAGCGCAGCGTTTCTATGAATGCAATATATTGTATTTGCTACGGCCATAGGTTATGCACATTTCGTAGATATATGTAGTTTCCTCTTATTTTATTAGCATTCTTTTTCAATTACTAAGCCAATCTTATCCATTGTAGCGTTTGCAAATTGTTACCAGCTAAAGTCTAACTCTCATTTAAATCTGTACATATACTTTGCAGTATTGTCTAGGGGTAGATGGAGTATATGTGGTGATGACCTGTAATTCTTCTCAATACTTAGCCAAGAATATTTTACAACTCCCGTCATGATGAGTGCGTTAACGATCTTCTTTTTTCATATTAGCGTTTGCGTTGAGGCTCATTCCAACTTTTGTAATGTGATGTTTGTCTATGCACATGATTACTCATGAATGGCCGCAAAATCCGTTATACATCCAGGCGTTGTTACATTATATTCGGTGAGACTTACAAATATAGTTTTCGTGTTACCCTTCCCCAACATAATTTTAGGCCGCCCCAGCCTAGACGCTAGAACCATGTCAATTACTCAGTTTCTGGGGTGGCCAAAAGTTCAGGCAGAATCACGTGCTTGGGTTTGCTTTCATAGTGTCATATATTCTTATGATTCTTCGACTTGGTGGTAACAACGTGATGTATAACAGTATTTTTCATCAAATTTTCTATTTTTCGAAAGAGCTTTTCATAAAATAATATAAGACTTGACTAAATGTCTTGTTGAATTTCTTCTCTCCAACTAAAGCGTGTTTTGTGATAATAGTTGCGTTGTTGCGTGGTCACATTCCCTGTGCGTTCATGCCATTAGAAAACTTTGCTTGATAGTCAATCCACCAGAATTTTTGCTATCTTGATGAAGTACGTTTTATATTCGAATGCTAGAATATCTCTGATTTTGTTCAGACTAATGGGATGGGACACCTGAGAGTTTGGACCTGTGCACAAAGCGTCTGGGACATAATGGGTGCAATGGAGGTTCAAATCATCCTCTTGATCCCAAAAACTCCTCGCCATCATTGTCCTCCAAACCCTTTGTCTCTGGACGAATTAATTGCAGGGAGCCAATCCTATTCATGGGGAGGGAAGCAATCCTACTAATCTTTTGAGGCCTTCCATGGGAAACACTCGATGCGGTTACACTCAACTAACTTCAAACAGTACACACTCCAACTTTTCGTTGTCTCCCGCTATAGCTTTTTATGTTTTTCTAATTCTTCGTAATGGCCGACTCAGGCCGAACACCACTCGGCGGCGACGGCTGCGATTCTGTTTGGAAATCAAAGAGTGCAGCGATTGAAACAACTATTGGGTAAAATTGTAAGGTTCTCCAGAGAAAGATTTCCATTTAATTCCGGGCTTTTGTGACTGGACTTGTGGAATAGACCTAACCGCTCTCGCTGTGTATTATGCGTCCGATGGCGCCCAATTGTTGCTGCTTTGGACGACGGAAATTATTTCTCTTTCCGATTTGTTTCTGTACGTCCACCGAGTTAACGGAGAGTAAAATGTTGAGTCACTCATGACTGAAACCTTCAGGTTAAACGTACAAGATCGGATGCGAATTCACTGTGATTTGCTAATTTGCTGCATGCTTGCGCACCTATGGCCGTCGATGCATGCATACTTTCCCCAATTTTAGATTTTACTTGCAAGATTTGTTATAGAAAGAATTGGTTACACGAATGGTGTTTATATCATGTGTACCCTACGCACATTTTTACATTACAAATGTGACCTTTGCTCAAGTGGTACCCCAAGAAACATAGTGCTTCGTATGTAGATCATGCGCCAAATTTTACGACTCAAACAAAGTTATTATATCAAGAAATGTATGAGACTATAGTGCTGTTTACAGAACTCATANTCATATATAACTTTTTCGTTGGTAATGAAGCAACTATGTCACTACAATGATAAAAAAAAACTGCTATGTACGGTAGTTCTCGCGTTATTGATGGCCAGCTTTCTACTTTACACACGAGGCCTTTTCTTGGGATATGTTGCTCGCTATAAAGTACTTGTTATCTCTTCTTTTCGCGCATTGTAGCTGCTTATGGGCGGATTTGTACGAAAGAAGGGCTTCTTTTATCTTCGGTCGACGGCAGGGCGTCTTTGCAGCATACCAAGCGTGCATCACACCGGCAACATCCATACAAATATTACATGAGAGGACGTGTTTCCCTTGGCAAGCACCACCCTGCATTCTTCCGAATGGAAGGACGCGTCTACGTATGAAAAATTTCAAAACTGCCCCAGCGTCTTTGACAAGCCATGCATGGGTTTTGAGAAATCTACGGCATACGTGCGCCTCCTTCCAAAGATTGACTTCATATCTCTGCCGAGACTGGGCGGCTCCTGAAGATATGTTGCTATTCTTCCTTCGTCTGCTCGGGGTATTGGTCCTTGGATACCTACAAGAGATGAGATGATTTTTGCATTGAAGTTAGATGTATAAATTTAAGAACGACAAGACGCGTATATTTCGTGATATAGGCGGTACTTGAAGTAGCTATAAGTCATTGTGCAAGTAGATGACCTTTTCTTGCAATTAGGTGAGCTATACGCATTAATTATAGCACCGATGTTTCGGCAAGCTTATTAAGATATTTCCTACTCGTAGTAGATTTACATGGTTGCCACTGCGCATTGTGGGCCACGCGGAACATTATTCGATCATTCACGTAGCACGTACGGAGATGTGTGTGACGCTCGCTGTGTATAGAAATGCTTATGGATTATGCTTCGGTCATATAAAGGCGGGCATTATACCAATAACTAATTCTTGCGTTAACGTACTTAGGTCTTTATTTATGCCGGTGTTACATATAATGCTTCATTCGGGTTGCACTACCTATCCGTGGTGGCTCGAGCGTGAAGTTTTAATGATTAACCGATAAGTAATATATCTCTCAATTTATCGGTATCATCAATACTTATAGTTCCTAACTGTAGGAAGCCGATATACTTTGGCATTGGAATCTACCTACTTATTGCATCCCTGTACCGAACTGATGAGCAGGCTGAAGTCAACGTCTTCTCAATGATGACTTCTCAGTGAGGTAAATACATAGTTCGAGTCCAAATAAATCGAGTATTTTGATTTGAGATATACCAAAAATTTCGATTCATCGATCAGTTTTGATGTTATGTAAATTGCATCGCCGCTGGTATTGTAGAATTTTACGGAATTATCGATGGATTTACGGTAGCGGCTGTCGATTTAGCGCCTCGTTTCGGCTATCGGTTATCGTGATAGGGATTTCCGTTATCGATTTATCGGCTATATCGCAATAAATTATTTCGATGTCGTGCCCGACTTTATAGCTTTGGTATTGTGAACCTTGTCTTTTTTTTTTTACATTGCAACCTACTGTACCACTGCACCAACGCGGCTGTATGGGTGACATTATCGTTTGTGGCCTCTGCACCCCATGCATGGCTGAAGGCCCAACTGTTGTCAATGTTATCGCGTGATCTTGTGCTGTTCTGCTTGCTTGGAACTTCTGCGGGGGTTCTAGATTTTTCTTGTTATTTGCAATTTTTGCTCGGTCTTGTTGTCTGTTGTAAAATAGAAAGCTAACAACTTCAACTTAACTACCTATAGCTAATTAGCTAGCAAGGTGATGTCTAACCAACAACCTAGCAAGATATGTTCCGTGGAAGAATTGGGAGTGTACGACTATTTTAGGCCCAACATGGCACACGAGCGACAAGCAGTAATTGGATACATAAGGTAAAAATAATTCTTCTTCAAATTCCTAAATGAGAGGGTAAGCTTCAAAATTTGAATTGAATAGTTTCACGTGCCTAGCTTGCATTGCAATCACATAATCTGCTGCGCAGATTATAGTTTTTGAATGCATCATACAATTTTCTGAATACTCCAAAACTGTGTGAATTTCGAAAGATCTACGCTGTTAATGTACGTTGGCATTTCGAAACTTTAGCAAAATCGAAGTAAAAAGAGTTAGCCACATGGTAAACGGGGGCGTCTTGTCTATCGTTTCTGCTTTGGAAAGTCTAATGAAGTCGGACGCGAAGAGATATAACTGCAACTGTAGTGACGTCATATATCGTTCGTACGTCCGAAAATTTCAATATTCTCTGATTCGAAGTGATAAACATGCCATTGAAGTGACGTCATATCGTTCGTACGTCCGAAAATTTCAATATTCTCTGATTCGAAGTGATAAACATGCCATTGAAGTGACGTCATATCGTTCGTACGTCCCAAAATTTCAATATTCTCTGATTCGAAGTGATAAAAATGCCATTGAAGTGACGTCATATCGTTCGTACGTCCCAAAATTTCAATATTCTCTGATTCGAAGTGATAAAAATGCCGTTGAAGTGACGTCATGCATAGTTCTTACGTCCCAAAATTTCAATATTCTCTGATTCGAAGTGATAAAAATGCAACTAAAGTGCTGTCGTGCATGCAACACTTGCTACTTATGAGATCGGAAGCAGTGATGGCAGGCAGCTATAGGCGCAGCACTGCACCACCTCCCCCTCTTGAGAACGCCTGAGTTGTTCTGCGAATAAGATAGTCCTTGCATCCTCTTGGCTGGACAAGATTTCAATATTGCTCGCTTGTAAGCAGAGTCCCTCTGTTCTATGAGATCTGGCGTTATTGCCTCCAGCAAAGGGAAACAGCCGATGTCTGTTGCTCGCGTCAAGGCTTTGAATATGACATCTTGTGTTACATATCCCTGGCTATCAGGCCAGCCTCGATTGTGTGCAATTTTTCATCTCTTTTTTTCTGCCTGTGTAAACAATAAGCGTAGCTGTGCGAGGTGAGTACTTACGGAAACGAAGATGTTTTGATAATATTGGAATGCGAGACTGGACTGGAGCTCCCTATTTTGGTAGATTTCTTGCAGCTGCTGTGTACTTGATTTAAAATTATCACACAGATTTTGTATGATACTATAGTACATCGTGTATACTTGGGACTGATCATACAAAGTGTGTGCTTCAGCATAACTGTACAGTATGTGTACTATGGAATGATCGCATGTATTTGAGAACAATCACACTGTGTGCTTCGGAATGATCACACTCACTGTGTATTGGGAATGATAGATCGTATACTGTGTATTTATGAAGGATCACACTGAGTGCACTTAGACCAAATCACTCACTGTGTACTTTCGAATTATCCTACATACTACAGACTTTTTGAAATGGTAATACATACTGTGTGCTTCGAATGACCACACATACCATATACTTAATTTGGAACTGCCACTGACTCGGCATACTTTCGAATTACCACGCGTAATGTACACTGTGAAATGGTTGCCCTTACTGTGTAATTTGAAATGTTCACACATAATGTGGGCTTGGTATGAATAAACCTACTTCTACTTTGAAGGTTGGAATTAATGTTCGTTTTGCGAACTTTGGAATGATCAAACACACACCGTATGTGTACCTTAGAATCATCACTCTGTACTGTGTATAGTACAATGATTACACACAATACTTGCGACAATTTCAAACTACACACTATGTGTAATCATTCTAAAATACACAGCGTGTGCTCAATTTTATTTATTCGTCGTCTAATAATGCACACGATGATCTTCCCATACTACGTACCACGTCAAACGTGCAATTTCATCGAAATTCGGCGCCTGGTGAATATTCTCGTACAGCATTTCGCTCACAGATCAACTTAGCCATAAATCGGAGCTGTCACCGCCTAATTCAGTCTACCTTGTACATATATTTTTTTAATAACTTATGCACCTATTTAGAGTATTAATTTTAAGTCAACGCGTAATTACAGTACGAGATGTTCTTACTACAATCACTTTATTGCAGCGCTGTTGAGAGTCCAACTTCCCGTTCAATTTTTGTTTATTTTTGTAGTATATGTTCCGGAGAAGACCAGGTCGAATGTTACACTGGAGTTTGGGTGTGCAACACTTTAATTGGTTCAAGCCACGCGACGGGGGACAGAAATTGGCAAGGAGAATAGGCTAATAGGTTTGTTAGAGGCTATTGGCCGCGCTACCAACTTCCGTACACCTCGGGATATTGACAATAGCGGAGTGTCGACCTGCGCCATCTAGTGGGATGGCCGAGTGCAATCGACCATCTCTTAAGATGCAAACCCTTCGATTGCTCGCCTTAAGTGATAGCAATATCGCAGTCCTGATGAGCATTCCTTTGATTTCACGTGTTTGTGTTCAGCGCCCAATCTTTGGAAGGAGGTGTTGCGTTTGTACGAGTAGCTGTTGTAATGAACGTGCCATTTCTTACGCGACTAGAATGGACGTTGAAGAATCACTGCTCCTCATCATTTCCTTCAATTTTGGTCAGTTCGTTTTAGGGGATGTTAATTCAACCGAATTCGTAGTTGTCATAGTTTTTCTGAACTATTTAAACTGAAACTGCATCGGTACCATTCATTCCCTTCTGAAATCAGATTGTAAATAGATAACGTCTTTCTGCTCGTGAATGTCTTCTCTTGATTGTATTTATGATTCAATGCTACCTTTTTTTTTTTTAAACTGTGAGGATGCCATTGCAGCAATACTCTGTGAAACATATCTGTATAGAAAAGTCTGTAAATTCTTTTCCCAAGTCTTTGATTGGGTGGAAAATAGACAATATTAGCTCGGGTTGTTTATATGACAAGCAATATATGTTAAAAAAATTCATTACTTTCCCAGCCATTGAAGTACGAATGGTATCACAGTATCTTTAGCTACTGCAAATGCTTCGATGCGAAAAAGAAGGTCCTCGTATTGCCCAAGCAGAACTCAGTTTAATTCTGTAGTCTCTACTCTGAAATTCCTCGGGTTAAAAACCGATGAGCTTGGCATGGTCTCCTTTATGGCAGTGTCATCTCCCTGAATGTGGGCCGATGGCGGCCGCAATCTCAAATTGACCCGAAGCATATGAGAGTAGCGAGCGACTGCAGTGCAAGGAAACTGAGAAGATTGAGAGTGCAGCCTCGGTAAGCGCAACCCCTTGTCTCGTGTCACATTACACTTCTGGTAGGCTTTGCAATAGAATTAGTGTGTCACGCACCACCAACCCTGCCTGCCGACCGGTAACGTTTCTCTATATTATTCGCCTTCCTAGATTATTCAAGAAAATGAGAGCTTCACTAGCTGGTTCGTTCCATATCGCAGCTGTACGGGGACCATTGCCTTCACTGGCATATTATAGAACTGAACATTGTTTCGAATGCTCAAGTCTGGCTGCCGTTGCCTATAGTAGTGTTTTTTTTAGCTACAGCTGTCTTTGAAACAGCGAGATTTGGTTGTGTTGGCATCCAACGCAGCACCGTTCGGCAGGAGGCACTTGTGATTTAATAATGTTGTGCGCACTCGATAGAGTATTACCTCCGCCAAGGAGGTTATGTTTTCGTTAGGTTAGTCTGTCTAATTGTCTGTCTATCATCAAGATAACGGAAAAAGTTGATGACGGATTTGGACGAAATTTAAAGGAATTGTTAGGTATGTTAAGATGAACAGATGATTAATTTTTGGTGAAGATCCGTCCATCCGTTTGTTTGTTTGTCTGCCTCATTTTTCTCATTGCTTTAATTCAAAAAGTTATGGATGGATTTTTATGAAATTTACATGAATTGTTGTGTATATTACGAAGAGTAAATGACCAAATTATTGTAATGTTCCGTTAGTTAGTTCATTCGTTTGTTTGTCACTGTTTTTAACTTCATGCTTGTTAGCACAATAACTCAAAAAATAGTTAATGGATCTTCATTAAATTTATAGGAGTTGCTAGTAATGTTAAAAGACATAAATTATTAAATTTTGTGCAGATTGGTTTCTTCGTTTGTATGCTTGACTCATGTTTGTCATAATGCTTGTCAGCAGCATAACTCAAAAAGTTTAGAACAGGTCTTCAAAAAAATTGCTGAAGCTGTTAACACTATTTAAGGGCAGAAATAATTAGGTTTTGGTGTTGATACAAAGAAAATCATGGTCTCGGAACCAATTTTAATTTTTTGTAACCCTAGCCTTGCTTGGCGGGGGTATGCGCTCTCAGAGTGTTTTATTTATGTATGTATTGCATTTTGTAAAATGACCAGTTAATTCTGAACCACAACTCATGAAATGTATTGCTGCATATTTCAGTTTAGGCTGACGTCTGTCTCGCGTTCCTATTAGAGGAGTAAAGAAGACGGCATTCGTGAAGTGAGATACGCAATTTGCTCGTGGATATGAATATCACTTGTATTGATTCTTTCAAGCAAACGCTGAGTCACAAAACTGAAATAACGTTTAGTGCCAAGTTTGGAACTAACAATGTGTACGCAGTGCAGCTGACATTAACATTCAAAATTATAGGTACGTTTCTTATGAACTGCTCTCGTCCAAGTTTGTAGCCACTATTAGTGGCTCTACATGATTTTTGTGAAGTCATTAATTACTGATGTACATACATATATACATGAACGCTTCATCTAGTTTCGTCAGAACTATGCTTTAGTTCCTGTGCTCGCGGACACGGCCATTTGGGGAATGGGAGTGAATGGAGTTCCCTTGACTTTTGACGAATTGTCATCATGTTCATTTTTTTTGTTTTTGCGGATTTTGGACGAGAATTTTGTGAAAGTTCACGCGTAAGGTGGAGTCACAGATGACAGTTTCTATCGCTAATGAACAAAGGCCTTGTAACGAGCGTCGAGGGCGCTCATTGCCAAGAGCTTCGTACCAACGTACATTGTTCTCTGTCTGCGCACCATATACGGCCAAAGGAATAGCCCACTTGCTCAATTTATCATGCCTCTGTAATATCCATACCCGGGGCGAGTAAGGGCATGCGAATACCCTCCAGTCGGATCAGTCACGGCTCTGTAATGTTCATATCTAAGTCATAGAGACTGGCATTTCGATGTCACCCAAACCTCGGAGAGACGCCCCAGCATTTCTTCATTGCTGATGCACAATGGATGTATTTGGCGGAACAAAAGCTTTGCGAACGCTCGTTGTCTTGATGTTCTTCTTTTTGGACTGCCCTGCATTCGCACGAATTTTATGATAAAATTGCTAGATATTTCATTTCGCCTATTTCGTTATGGCTTGTTTTTCTCACGTGACTGATTCCCTCTTCTTCTTAGCGCCGCGAGTGATGTGTAATGACGTAGGTACCAAATTTTTTAATATTATTTTGAACCTTTAATTGATATCAGTATTTAAACATAGGCTGCGTTTTAGTTCCAGTCAGTAAGTTAGTCCATAATTGCATTATTACATTTCCTGTTGCTGATTTTTTCTTTCCCAAAACACATGGAGATTCTGCAGTTCGAAAAACTCTCTTTGTGCCGTTACATATCCGTCTTTTGAAGAAAATACAAGGCTCGAAACAAAGTGCAATCAAAATTAGTTCTACTTTTAGGAAATGCTCAATGGAACGGAGTCTGGTTCTCCTCCCTCGTGCATGCGTGACCTTTTGCCGTTCACCGTTCTGAGGGAAGTTGGATGCTCGCAGTGCGGTGCTGAAATTTTGAGACAATCACTCGAATTTTTCCCTTCCTTGCCGGAGAGACTTTACCTGCCTTTCGCTTTTGGGTGAGTTTTATCTCCTGACATCTGTTGCTATGAATCACATATGCAAGTCTCAGTTCTTGTGTCATCTATCGGTAACGTCTTCGATGAATGACATTCTGTCGATATTATGCAATACTATTTCACTGCACTATGCTGGGTCCCTGCTAACTGATGTATTACTACCCTTGTGGCTCGAGTTATTGTGAAGATTAATTCTCTGTGAGATCTGTACATTAATCATTTCTTGTCATATTTTGTAGGAAAGACATAATTATGGTAATATGGTAATAATAATCAGTTTATTACCATGCTATCGTGCATGTATCAAGAAATAATGTACGCTAGCCGTTGGAATTGATCCCATTTCACCTGTTTGCTATTCCAAGTATTTCATGAACGTTGTGGGAAAATGTCATAAAACTACTCTGCTCAATATTCTTTGACTATTATTTAAGAGAAAAAAACTTGTGTTGTTTATCAGGTGAACAACATCGATACTTTGAAGCATTGAAATTACGATTTTATAAGG
This sequence comes from Parhyale hawaiensis, assembly GCA_001587735.2. Lineage (NCBI taxonomy): Eukaryota > Metazoa > Arthropoda > Malacostraca > Amphipoda > Hyalidae > Parhyale > Parhyale hawaiensis. The sequence continues at coordinate 2,198,588 of LQNS02278153.1, forward strand.
AAACAAAATATCAGTTGTAAGGTTTGGAGCTGCGGAACACACTGGCACGTTTCTTGCCAAGATCCCGACGCACTTACCGTACGTATACGGACGTCCCGCAGTGATCTTTTGAAGCGTATGGAACTGCCGTGAATTAGAACTCGGTCTGTTATTAATTCGACGTGGCAAAAAAGTGGTTCCTCATGTTGCGAAATAGAGATGTTCATCTCGATGCGTATCATTTGCGATTCGATTGCCAGTTGAAACTCGTTCAATTCGAGATGCTAGTCGCAATTTAAGGTTAGTCCTGCATCTTGGCTCTCAGCGCCTCCTACGTCTGATGATAGCACCCCGCCTTGAGAAATCGAATCTTTAGTGCCCGCAATCATTGACTGGGCATGCAAAAGCGGTAATTTTGCCACCATTTGTAGAGGTTTCTCACAGCAGGTTTGTGAATTGGACATCTCGAGGAAGATTTGAAATGCCTTTCTTTGTATCATTGGGGAAATTGCGAGCCTCTAGATTTTGCTCCTCGGGCAGCTCTTCTGTTTCTGTTTCTAGTCGATTTTGTGTAAGGTTTCTGCTCGGTGTCTTCGTTGTTGGTTCTCTTGGTTTGGCTTTTATTCCTAGCGTAGATTTACAATTATTCATTGTTTTTTAAGTTTTCTGTTGTGATGGATTGAAAATTTATCGTTTCCCGAAGTTATAGCAGAACTTTATGTTCATTTATTGGTCTTTTGTGGTAAGGATCTGAGTCCTGAAAATATTTAAATTTATTCTTGCCCCTCTTGAATTTTCTTTACCTTTACCAAAAATCAGAAATACTTATTCTTCGACAGTGTACACTGTGGAAGGTTACGTAGCTTACTTATTGATCTTCGGTTTACTTATTGTTCACTCCAATTTTTCCTTTGCTTTATCTCATAACGTCAGTGAGTGATACTTGTACTTACAGTAATTGGAACGTCTAACTTCGCTATGTACGGTACTGTTTCAGTAACCCATCATGCCCCAGTATTCCTCGACTGCCATTCTTTGAAATATATTTTAAGTCATCGCTTCTTAGATGCTTGAGGTTGCAATAATTAGTGCTATCTCTCATGAGAAAAGACGCACAGAACCACGAAGTGTGGTATATATAGATTGTACCTCTGCATTCTCTTATTTTGCAGCGAAGAACATGTTTGTCTCCAGGTGTACATGTGTCTCGACATGATTCTGTGATTCTATTAACTGTTCATATAAAAGGTAATTACTAATTCCATTCAATTACCGTTGATAAATAGCTGCTTTAGTGTATATCTCTCAGTTTTCAGACAGTCAGTTGGTGCGCTCCTGCCCATGCTCCGCTTAACCCCATAAAAAACGTAACCTACTCCCACCCAAGGACATACCGAACCATTGTTTTTTACTTTTCTACGGAGACAAACGACATGATTGTCCATGAAAAATTAGCATCACCAATCGCCCTATCGTAAATTGTCTATAATAAGTGATACGGCAGGTAATGGCATGTACCTGGTGATGTACTGGTCCAGGAGATGCCATTGGTTCCTCTATATGTGAAGCGCTCGCCTCGTGTGGTTATGAACGTGTCAGGCTTGAAATTTGGAGACATCTGCTGCTTAAAGCTGACACTGATTGTGTTAGAGCTTGGACGACAGTGGTATGAGGTAGAATATTCTACTGGGTGGATATTATGTCGTTTAAAGAGCACGTTGAAAATGCGAATGAAATGTGAATTACGTTTCAATCTATGCTAGTCTGCAAGCAATTGTAACGTTCTTTGGTTCCTTACGCGCGTTGTATATATAAACCTTCGCGTATAATAACTTTGGCCTCGAGACTACTCAAAAAGTATTCGAATCCGTCCATATTATCTCAGTGAAGCCTGAGAAACTGTTACTATCTTCCATTGGCGCAGTAGTATAGCAGGACATCCCAAGATGTAACATCATGTTTTTTATGTTCTGTAACTCACATCTTCAAACGACTGCTTGTCTTGACTATTTTTCTTCCCCCCCCCCCCTNTCAAACGACTGCTTGTCTTGACTATTTTTCTTCTCCCCCCCCCTACCCTTATGTTACCTAGTATAAAGTGTGCTTGGTGATTTATTTTGAGCTGTTTGTGCGAAAAGCTAAGCTAGTAAAATATAATTTTGTGCTTGCTTACGTACATGGAGATGCACGCGCTGTGCTTCAGAAGGAATTGAATTATTTTCGTATCTTCAGTTTCTCTTATTGTGTCAGTTTACGGACACGCTATATTTCGCGCTAAATATATAGGTTAAAGCATGAATATGTTGCTAACTAGATATCGTTTAACATTGACATTCAAATATTTCTGTACAATACGTATCTAATTACACGATTATTTGTCCCCACGTCTTAAGTTAACAATAGAACTCTGAGTCACATCCCTATCAGAAATTTTCGTTGGAAGCATCCATGATTATGTTCGGACATGGATGACATTCGCTCAAAATCTACGGCAATTATGAGGGGGTTTCCAACCTTTATGGTTGGGCTAATTCCAAGGTTTCCAACCATA